>JASDQU010308186.1:46510-62491 GCA_032191745.1 Picea mariana
AAAATTTCTTGATGCCATTTTGAACGAACCCTTCAGGTTGTTCCATGTAAATTTCCTCATCCAAATCTCCATGTAAGAAGGCGGTTTTAACATCTAACTTCTCCAACTCCGAATCAAGTAATGCAACTACTACTAACACAACTCTAATTGAAACAGACTTAAAAAGTGGTGAAAAAATCTCACGAAATTCAATACTTTCTTTCTGAGAATATCCTTTTGCAACCAACCTTGCTTTGTACCTTTCTACCTTATCATCGACACCCTTCTTCAGCTTGTAAACCCACTTGCAACCTACAATTTGTTTGTCTCTTGGAAGTTTTACTAGGCCCCATGTGGCATTCCTCTCTAATGCCTTAATTTCATCCTTGATTGCTTCTTTCCATTTATCACTGTTAGAACCCTTCACATCTTCCTGATAGCACAAAGGTTCATCATCATTAGTACTTAAAGAAAATGATGAAACAAAATCATCATATCTTCTTGAAGGATTTCTGACCCGTGTAGACCTCCTTATGGAAGTTTGTGTCTCATCCACATTCTGTTGATTGTTATCATCAACCATGTATTCCTCTATGGGAAACTCTTCATGAACATCTTCAGAAACTTGTTCATGTTCACTTTCATCTATATTTGAACTGGTTTCAAACTGAATCTGTTGATACTTAGGTACTTCTTCCTGTTTCATTTGAACATCTACATCTGATTTGATGAGAGATGATTCATAAAATATTACATCTTTTTTAATGGTGATCTTGTGGGCAATAGGATCCCACAACCTCTACCCCTTAATACCATCACCATATCCAACAAAGATAATCCTCTTTGATTTTGGATTTAATTTAGAATGTTGATGTTTCGGAATTAGAGCATAGGCTTCACAACCAAAAACTTTAAGATTAGAATAATTACAAGAGTGACCTTTCCATACCTCTTCAGGAATATTTCACTCTATTGTTGTTGATGGTGATCGATTCACCAGATAACAAGCTGTAGTTACTACTTCTTCCCATAGGTCCTGCTGCAAATTGGCGTTACTAAGCATACTCCTTGCTCTCTCTAGAAGAGTCATGTTCATGCATTCAACAACTCCATTTTGCTGAGGAGTATAGGCAGTGGTTTTATGCTTATCAATCCCAAACTCCTTGCAATAGTTCTCAAATTCCATTGATGTAAATTCCATTAATCTAGTATATTTGAAGTGTTGAAAGGGATTAGTCCCTTCAAATAAAGACTCTTTCTCAAAATTTTATATGTAATTTTTTTTTTGGATCTATAGAGATTTGATCCATATAAGTGCTTGATAAACCTAAGATTAAGATGGATCTAGTTTGATTTATGTGAAATGTGGTAAAACAAATTTGGTTGGGAGTGTATTTTGGTTATTGGAGAGTTGATGTGCATGGTTTGTGGAAAGATCAATTGTCATTGTAGTTATGATAGAGATGACGATGAATTGCAAGATTTACCATGTATGCTTTAGGAATACAAATGACTGCTAGTGCATCAATTATAAGTGTCTGAGATGCTTGGGATATATGCATGGCCATGTGCAGACATATCCTCTTACAGGTTCAATTTGGTTTTTTTATTCTTGTTATTTTTTTTATATTTGCAAGAGCATGGATAGTCCTTTTGTTACGATAAAGTGAGTAGAGGGAACTATACCTTCAAAAATTATGCATGTCTCGATCATCAATATTAAAGAGGTTTTGTTTCTATATCAAATGGTGTTTTACGGTTAAGATTGGTGGTTGAAGATTAGTTTTGATAGATTCCTACACCCATGTTGTAAAGTGAAGGTCATTTAATGGGTTGAAAAATCTCCAATATTATGTTAGTTGCATGAATCATTTGTTTCTATGAACCTTGATGCACTCCATAGGATGGAGATCAACTTCTATGGGAGTTGATGTGATCTACACATGACAATCATCACTATTAGGTGCATAATCATGTGATTTTATTGTGGTAGTCATCATGTGAAGTTATAGTTGTATTGGTATTTGCACTGATATGGATTAACTCTACATGAGGTTTGTGCCTTGACTTTATGTGTGGCTAAGTGAATGGTTAATTGATCCATAAATGAGGGACTTATAACCCACTTGATTTACCAACAAAACTAGTCTATATAAATTAAAATATGACCTTTATTCTCCATCTTGGATAGTGATCTTTGTCTTCCATCATCACTCTCTAGTGGAGTATCAATGTGGTCTTCATTGGTCTCTTGACCTACTCACAACACCCCGAAAACAATGAACAACATCGCTCTATGTAAATCCAAGTAACACAACATCAAATAAAGTATCTACCTCCAACATTAAATAAGGAACATCAATGCTTCAATAACAAGAGAGATATCTCACTCCCAGAATAATAAAGAACAATAACACTTTGCTCAAAGCCAGTGTTACCCGACATTAACACCACTAGAGAATCATGGAGAAATATAGAGAATCATGGTGGTGAAATTTAGGGCTTGAACATCTCTAGAGAATCATGGAGAAATATAGAGCAAATCCAAAAGTGTTTTATAACTTATAATCTCAAAATTAAAGGCAATACACCCTATCCTATCCTCCTCGTTGAAGTGAGTCTTTCCCCCATTGAGAGCAATTCTATGACTAGGTGCCTAATGTACAAGAACAAGATAAACAACATGGAAGACAAGAGGCTTCCTAAGATTGCTTCAAAATCTAGACAAAACCATCTATGGCACAAGAAGGGGTGGCATAAAGATGTCAAGTCTTGGCTAAGTCATTGGGGAATACACAGAGATCTCACTTTTTAGAATAACGATAATATTAAAAATATTATTACATCTAAATTTATGGAGAAATTGTGGCATGCTAAAGAATTAGAGAATAAAAAAAAAATAAGATACTATCAGGAGGTGATCAACCCTAATATAGAAAATCAAAAGTATCTCTCTATTTTGTTAAGAATAAAGAATAAAATCAACATTGATTAAATAAGAACAAACTCTCATGAGCTCCATAGTGAAACAAGACGTTGGAAGATTCCTAAAATGTCATGGGTCGAAATAATTTGTCATCTTTGTGACACTAAGAGGGTTGAAGATGAAAAACACTTTCTCTTAGAATGTATTGCATACACCCACATTAAATCACATTTTCAAAATATTTGTTAGAATACAGACCTTCCTAACCTTTTAATCATCAAAACTATGGTGATCAAGAGTGCCTTTAATATTGAGATGCATGGTCATTGTTTACCTTTGTGTGCTTTGAGGGTGAGTATAGATAGAAAATATCCATGCACATAAACCAATATTAAATAGATACATTTGAGCCCCTGCAATACTCTTCTACATCTAATCATCATTCAATTACAAACAATCAATGATTAAATCCAAGGAGAAAATTAATCATTGATCATTCAATAAACATAAGCAATTTTAATGAAAGATGTAATATTGAAAAATAGAAAAAATGTTGGCCTATCTAATATTTTGGAGAAAACCAATGATCCAGGTGGATATCGGTGGCCACCCACCTTTTCCAACTGGCTCATAAAAGTTTTCTGGCAATTTTGGTAATTTACTATTTTTAGTAGTTTTTTGGGTCCTGAAACTCCGGAGCCGTTTTGAGGCCCTAAATGACATTTTTTGGGAAAACGGGGAGCAACATAGACATTCCTTTGATGTTTCTCACACAAAAATTGTAGTCCTCAGATCAATCTTTCTAATGAGATATCAAGCACCCCAATGAAGATCATATGCAAAAGTTACACCCCCGGGAAGTTGACGTATCAACTACCTCCATTGGGGCCTGCAAACCTTTTGGATTTTCATTTGCTGGGGTTAGGGTTTTGGATTTTCCTTATGTTAAAAATTCCCTTAGAGCCTCATTGTAATAATCATATTCTTGCGAATGCGAGTAGCTGTCACATCTCTTCTCAGAGATAAGTTGGCACCATTCTAGCGAGTCTTTTACTCTGTATTTTTACAGTCTCTATACATTTCTTTCATTAATAGAAATCGTGTATTATTGTACCTTTGTGTTTATGGTTGCATATCTAATACATTTATGTTATATTATTGGATATCTGCGATATCTCTGTGCATTTCTTTATTATATCTCCGCTCTCATTTCGTGCCGAAAAATAATCAGGATGAACCAATCACTTGAGGAAATATGCACCAAAATCTAAGGAGAAACTAAAGAAGATCAGTGCAGTTAAAACTTCACAAAATTGTTCATAACCAAAGCATGTTCAACAAGGAGACATGTCAATAAAAAATGAAATAATACAAGAACCCCAAGTCATGCTTAGCTAAAAATGAGAACTGTTACATCCTTGGAGTAAAAACATTATCCAATTACTCAACCAACCTCACCTAAATAAAAACAAGACGATATTAAGTAGTAAGCAAGGATATTTCCCAATCATCAAATCAAAAGTGCTCAATGAAGCAGTGATATCCAAGGAGAAGGTAATACTCACATTGAACTAGATCCATCAAAACCAAGATAATCAAAGAGTTCATTCATCATCAACATAAGCATATGGTGAGTCATATCCATTTAGGAGAAGACATCAAGATCATAGTAAATACCATAATTAATCATTCAAGATGCCCTTAGAATTCATGTGCACTTCAAGTAATAGAAACAATTAGGATAACCAATCAAAGAATTTGAAATTATCCAAGAGCATTTGTTGTATCCAAATATTACGTTATAATCAATAGTAAAATATGATCAATGTCGAGGATTAAAAAAATTTAAACACTCCCCTAGCTCTAGGGCTTGGGGTTTGTTGAAAGCAATGTAAATAATCACATCTTCATTATGTATACACCCATCTCCTACATGTTGTTCCTCTTACTTATTATATTCCTCAAGGAAGTTTACCCAAATATCCATGCATGACATGTGCTCATTATACATGTTATTCTCCTTTACATCTATCTTTTCTTCTACACCTTGGTGTGTAGATACTTTTGGGCGTTGTTTAGTTGTTCTACGAAATGGCTTTTTTTCGCCGAAATCCGACGATACAAATTTACACGAATCACTATTTTTTGTTGTTCAAAAGCCATTTCTGAATGCATAAATGGATTTAGCATGCTGGAAAACCCTTGGGGCACTTGGATTATACAAAAATAATCACTCAAATCTATGAATCTAACAATTTCTCGCCGGATTTCGGGCAAATGTCCCCGAAAAAAATCATCATTTCATAGAACGTTTAGCCTACGACGATACTTTTGTCTCCTACACAATCTTCACCATTTTTTTTAATAATCCTCTTGCATGAAGCTTTCAAAAAAGTTGTGTGTACTTATGTAATTCCTATGCTTGATTTTTCATCGATATTTTTCTTCCCCTTACAATTTTTTGATACTCACCTTAAAAAAAATCCAAGTTCTTTCTTCAACAACTCTATTTGTGTATGCTCTATTAAGCATGTCCAAAACTTTCTCATCCAACACTTATTCAATCCCTTTTTCATTCTACTTTGACATTTGTTTGCGCCCATTCTTATTTTTTTACATCATAACATGTTTCTTCATTCTCATACAAATCTAATATATTGAATATCAACCAAATATACCACTCTTTGAAAAAAAAACTGTGGTATACATTCTCTCCAAAATTCTTCATCTAACATGGACCAATATTTTTCATACTTAAATTGTTCTATGTACCCTTAGATACTTTTTCCTAAGCATGCACCGTCAATTTATCTACAAGGTACAAGGAATTGAATCTCTTGTGTGCAATTGCTTGCTCCTTATATTCTCCATCATTCAATGTTAGAGTGTTATGTGCTAGTTCATATGTTTTCTTCGTGTATTTTGTGAATGCTTATCTTCAACATGGAGCTGATGCAATTATTGATGCTTGGTGATTGGTTGTGTTTAAACGGCAAAATAAAAGGTTACACGCCACACGTGATGGAAGTACGTGGTTCATGCATATCGATATGACATTTGTTCTATGCTACAAGAAAGAGAAACACATGGTTCCTCATTATGCTATTTTGGATAGATGGGACTATAATTTCTTTAATGACGGAATGTTCCCTTTTCTCTTTCAGGGGACATGCTTAGTTGTTATGGTCTTGTATTAATTTATGAGGGTCATTCAATGATTGTAGGGGAGGATAATGATTTATATATATTATCTCAACATTGTATTACTTAATCTTACATAATTGATTAAGAAAGTAATTGAGACTTTGTATATCCAAAACTAAATTGTTTATCTTATATTTTGTTTAACATTTTTTTATGTAACACAGTTTTTTTAAATTAGAAAAAAATGTGAGTGCAGGTTCATTTTAATCTGGTACCATACCATTGAAGTGTTGAAAGGGATCACATCCTTTTCTGTGAAGATTTTTTCGTAATTTGTTTTTTCACCTTTAGAGATTTGATTTATGTAGGTGTTTGATAAACCTAAAATTAAGATGGATTTTTTTTTGGCTTATGTAAAATTGTGGTAAAAAACATTTCTTGGGAGTGTATTCTGGTTATTGGTAAGTTGATGTGCATGGTTTGTGGAAAGGTCGATTGTCATTGCAGTTATGATATATATGATAATCAATTGCAAGGTTTACCATGCATGCTTTGGAAATAAAAATGACTACTAGTACATGAATTACAAATGTTTGAGATGCTTAGGATATATGCATGGCCATGTGCACGCATATCCTCTTACTAGTTCAATATGGGTGTTTTTATTCCTGTTTTGTTTTTTTTATCTTTACAAGAGCATGGATAGTCCTTTTTTTACGATGCAATGAGTAGAGGGAACTATTCCTCCAAAAATTATGTCTGTTCTGATCATTGATATTAAAAGGGTTTTGTTTCTAGAGTTAGTTGGTGTTTTACGGTTAAGATTTTTGGTTGAAGATTAGTTTTGATAGATTCCTACACCCATGTTGTAAAGTGAAAGTCATTTAATGGGTTGAAATGTCTCCAATATTATGTTAGTTACATGCATCATTTGTTTCTGTGAACCTTGATGCACCCATACGATGGAGATGAACTTCTATGAGGCCTGATGTGATCTACACATGACCATCATCACCATCAAGTGTAGAATCATGTGATTTTATGGTAGTCATCATGTGAAGTTATAGTTGTATTGGTATTTGTATTGATATGGATTAACTCTACATGAGGTTTGTGCCTTGACTTTATGTGTGGCTAAATGAATGGTTAGTTGATCCATAAATGATTGGTATTTGTATTGATATGGATTAACTCTACATGAGGTTTGTGCCTTGACTTTATGCATGGCTAAATGAATGGTTAGTTGATCCATAAATGATTGGTATTTGTATTGATATGGATTAACTCTACATGAGGTTTGTGCCTTGAATTTATGTGTGGCTAAATGAATGGTTATTTGATCCATAAATGAAGGAATTATAACCCACTTGCTTTACCAACGCAAATACTCTACATAAATTAAAATATGACCTCTATTCTCCATCTTGGATAGTGATCTTTGTCTTCCAAATGGCTACGAGACCTTTGTTCTCTATGCAGTTCTAAGTGCAAATTACTCTACAACACAATTTAGGATTGATGATATGACATATTCCCTAGTGTAACATGTGCATATGTAATTGATTTCTATATAATCATTGATTTAGCTTCTAATGACATTAATGGATAACCCTAACCCTATCTCGAGGATTCGACTTCCTAGTTCCCTATTATGGAAAGCCAAGACCAACTTCCATCATCCCTCTCTAGTGGACTATGTGATCCATGTGTTGACATAAAGTTATTATTCCTTTTAGCAATGATTTCATACATAAACTATAAATTGTTTGGAAAAMAACTTATTCACAAGGTAATTYGAAGATATTTGGCTTCAATTGCCAACAYAAAGAGCCTAATTTTGTGCCAAGAGCACCTACATAGCATATTATTGTAAGGGGGTGTATATAATTTCTCAATTGGACAAATAAAAATGATGGAAAGTGTCTAGGTATTTCCCACAACACCCAACTACTTTAGAATAAGCAAACATTATATATGAGGAATGTGAAACTTAGAACCTTGACTAGGAATAAGTCATGAAGATGTCACAAGGAGGGTTGGCATGAAGATGTCAAGTCTTGGCTAAATCATTGGGGAATAAAGGAAGAGTTCACTTTGTAGAATAAAAGTAATATTAAAAATATTATTACATCTAAATTTAAGGAGAAATTATGGTGTGATAAAGAATTAGAGAATACAAGAAAATTAAGATACTATCAGGAGGTGATCAACCCTAATCTAGAAGAGCAAAAGTATCTCTATGTTTTGACTAGCATAAAGAATAAAATCAACATTGCTAAAATAAGAACAAGATGTCATGAGTTCCATAGTGAAATAAGACGTTGGACAATTCATAAAATGTCGTGGGTCGAAAGAATTTGTCATCTTTGTGACACTAAGACGATTGAATATGAAAAACACTTTCTGTTAGAATGTATTGCCTACACCTGTGCATTAAATCACAATTTCAAAATATTTGTTAGAACACCGACCTTCCTAACCTTTTAAATCATCAAAGCTATGGTGATCAAGAGTGCCCTTAATATTGAGATGCATGGTCATTGTTTACCTTTGTGTACTTTGAGGGTGAGTATAGATAGAAAATATCCATACAGATAAACCAATAGCAGATACTCCTCTACTTCTCATCATCTTTCAACCACAAATAATCAATGATTAAAGCCGAGGAAAAAACCAATCATTGATCATTCAATCAATAAAAACAATTTAAATGAAATATGTAATATTGAAAAATAGAACAAGTGTTGGCCTGCCTAATTTTTTGGAGAAAATCAATCACTTGAAGAAATATGCACCAAACTCCAAGGAGAAATTATAGAATATCGGTGCATTTAAAACTTCACACAATTGTTCATAACCAAAGAAAATCCAACAAGGAGACATGTCAATCACAAATGAAATAATACAAGAACCCCAAGTCATGCTTAGCTAAAAAAGAGAACTATTGCATCCTTGGAGGAAAAACATTATCCAATTGCTCAACCAACCTCACCTAAAGAAAAACAAGATGATATGAAGTAGTAAGCAAGAATATTTCCCAATCATCAATCAAAAGTGTTCAATGAAGCAGTAATGCCCAAGGAGCAGGTAACACTCACAATGAACTATCCATGAAAACCGAGATAATCAAAGAGTTCATTCATCATCAACATAAGCATATGGTGAGTCATAGCCATTTAGGATAAGACATCAATATCATAGTAAATACCATCATTAATCATTCAACAAGGTGCCCTTAGAATTCATGTGCACTTCAAGTAATAGAAACAATTAGGAAAACCAAGAACTTGAAATCATCCAAGAGCATTTGTTGTATCCAAAGATTATATTATAACGAATAGTAAAATATGATCACTAAGGATTAATTTTTTTTAAAGGCTCCCCTATCACTAGGGTTTGGGGTTTGTTGAAGGCAATGACATGATCACATCCTAATTATGCATACTCACATATCCTATGTGTTGGTCCTCTTGTTTATCATATTCCTCAAGGAACTTTACCCAAATATCCATGCATCACATGTGCTCATTATACATGTTGTTCTCCTTTACATCTATCTTTCCTTCTACACCTTAGTGTCTAGATACTTTGTCTCCTACACAATCTTCTCCATTTTTGTAATGATCCTCTTGCATCAAACTTTCAAAAACATTGTGTGTACTTGTGCAATTCCTATGCTTGATTCTTCATCATGATTTTCCTTCCCCTTGCAATTTTTTTTATATTCACCTTAAAACTTGCAAGTACATTCTTCAACAACTCTATTTGTGTATGCTCCATTAAGTATGTCCAAAACTTTCTCATCCTACACTTATTCAATCCCTTATTCATTCTACTTTGACATTTGTTTACACCAATTCTTATTATTTTACATAATAACATGTTTCTTCATTCTCATACAAATCCAAATCTAACATTTGAATATCAACAAAATATACCACTCTTTGAAAAACTCCATTGGATATACATTCTCTCCAAAATTCTTCTTAATCTGACATGGAACAATCTTTTTCTTGTTAAACTTGTTATATGTAGCCTTAAATACTTTTTCTAAGCATGTACCATCACTTTATCTACAAGGTCTAAGGATTTGAATCTCTTGTGTAAAATTGCTTTCTCCTTATATTATAGGAGTAGGATAACTAGGGAGCAATCTTTCCTCCTGAGTGTCCTTACTCTGACAGGTAGCTTTCCAGAGACCCCCTGTTCTATATCACATACATGCCATGCATACCATGATAGTTTGGCGTAATTCCTGAGGGAGAATTTCGTGTTTTCATCTTCAGTGGTTCCAATTCCCACTCTGCACACTATCGAAACTGTCATAAAGTTAACCTAGCGTTGTTGTCCCTCGACACATCCATGAGTTTCATTTGAAATTTGAATTTCAAATTTCGTTGTACCATCCAATGTTGTTGTCCTTTAAATGTTGTTCCACATCCCGCATATGGATTGCAATTTGAATTTCGAATATAGATGGGCGCGCCTTCATTTTAATATGTCTACCAGAGAAGAGAAGAAAGACTAAATAAAATCTCCAGCATCCCAACACCATCGCCATAGATACCATGCATATGGTGAGAGTGGAAATGAATATGGAGGCTACGAGGAGGCGTTGTCGCCTATGGTCACGAGAGGGAAAGGCTGTGGTGGTGGTGGCGCCAATAGTGACACTAGGTTGTATTCTCTTCAGAAGATTCAAAATGAATCGGTTCCACCCAGGGAAGTCGATCTCTAAGATGAGGAAACCAAAATATGCATAGCCATGATGTCTACCTACCTATCTCCAACCCACAAATCAAGAGTTCCACAAAAATAATATAATTTAAAAAATGAGCGCAAAGGATTATGAATATGCGTGACTCTCAAACCTCGTCTTGTGCAAGTTTTGTGATCTCACATCTATGTGTCCCTTCCAGTCGAGTGTTCAGATCTAAAATGAGAATTTGGGTTGGTCTGTTTGGGATTCCAGTCCCTAAAACCATTCTTGGTTAATTGACCTTATCCAAGGGATTTTCTTCCTAAATTCCCTCTCATTGTTATTTGAGCATACTAAGCCATACCTATACAGTTATCATCCACGCATGGATATTATCTAATTCATTATCCTTTAGGATAATGTCCCAACATTATATATACCATATTGTAGATCAAAACCCCATTGGTCCCTTGCCTTGTATATAAGGTTGTAAACAATCAGTATCCTCAACATTCCCATTCATGTTTTTTACGTTTCTGATATAATCAGATAATCACTAATAATATGATCTATGACAACACCATATTTTACATCCAATAATAGATTATAATAATTCTATATCCATGTTATATGCATGCTCAGTCTCTTCCATATGCATTCCAACGTATTCTTATGCACCAAGAGTGTTACCCATGCCCATTGTGCAGATGTATTCCAACTGTCTGCCTCTTACAATCATGTGCATAAACATGCCTTTAGGTTAATAGGAACACATTTTTTATTTAATACATCCATGAACTCATATGTTCATGACAATTCACCTCTATTATGATGACTATTAACAACCCAAAGAACTCCTTTTTATTGGCTCAACTAGGTCTCATTAATTATAGGTCAAGTATACCAACCTTACAAACTTGCACCAGTCCTCTTATGAGGAGTTATTCACATAGGGATTAATCTTTTATTTAAACAATAATTATGGTTACCATAGATCTATTATCCCATAATCAGATGAAGTATTACAGCCACCAGTTCATTTATTATCTGACCCCTTGCATCCCTTTAATATGATTCTACCATTTATGTCAATCACATTCAGGTCTTATTATGAATTCCTATTAGCATATTCTGATTCCTGTAGGAATATTTATCATTCCAACAAAGAAATAATATAATTATTCTACTATAGATCAACATGATTAAGTTTTATGTTGTAAGGAATCCCAAAACAAGATTTCAATCTCCAGTCCTTTTCAAGGAATTTGTGTGGATAATAGAAAAAATATTAAGGCAGAAAAAACTTTTTTACAGGCTCATCTTAGCCTTGATATACTAGTCTTATGACTATTCTCTGGCCCATCGAGGCCTAGTGTTTGAACTCTGTTATGATACCACATTGTATGACACACAACCCATAAGTACCTTTTTAAAGGTCAAGGTAATAAATTTTCACTTTTCCTCAACCATATCAAAGCCTCTTATCGAGGGCACCATCATCTTATGATCATCAAGAGCTTTCTAACAACTGTCAAAATGCTCAAAACCGAGCTCTAGACCAAAAGGTATGGCTTTCTAAATTTATTAGGCCTTCATTGGCTAAAATCCACTCCATTTCCAAGTGGAAACCACTTGGCTCCACGTCACTTGTTCCATCTGACTATTGGAGATATTACACACTCACCTAGAATTATTTTCCTAAGTTTGATAGTCCAATGTTGAGAACGATTCCTTAGATGAGAATATTCTCTCTAGAGAATATCCCCTTACAAAATAGGGTGTTCCTCTTTAGTTCAAGGTCAATTACACTCAATTAGACTAGTGGAAGTCACTCATGCATGGAAACCTCAGTTTTATCACCAATAGTTGCATGTGTCTCTCTCACTTCCACATACGTGTCTCAGTTAACTAATGATTGCATGGATCAGTTAACGAGGACTAGGTGGAAGTTCACTCCAGTGTCTATCAGTGAGTGTCTAGTTCTCTCTAGATCACTACTATGGTGAATTAGTTACTCATGTAACCTATATCTATAGTAAATATTCATTCTTTCAGTGTGGAATACATTTAATACAATTCTTTGATTCTCTCTCTCTCGTTTCCGCGTTTTCTCATTTTCTGCAAATTGTGTATTGTTGGAGAAATTTATATTTTCGGCACATGAGTTTAGTGGGAGTAACACTAGTTCAGTGGGAGTTAACTGAATAGTTCTATTTTAGACTTTCTAATTTTATACCATGACTATTATGCATGCATTCCTAATTATAGGATGTCATTTCCTATATGAGTGAAGATCACTCACTCATTGATTAGATCATAATATACATTGATTCTCATTCTTCATATTGTATGTTTCTTGCTTTTCTTGATAATATTTTTTTGTTTATGCTTTAGCTAGGTCTCCTGTGCAGGTTTCCATGAGACACTAACATGGTATCAAAGCCGAGCTGCTTGGAGAAGCCTAGACAAGCCATAGAAGAGCTAAAGAGGATTTGAGTAAATCTAGTTTCTGCAATCATCGTGGCCTATCGCTATCGAAAGGTGTGATGATTGGAATCATCATAGCCTATCCCTATCGAAGGGTGCGACGGTCACACTCAGAATATTTCCAGGCATCGTCGCAACCTATACACAACCAAGGTGTGACGTTGTCGCACTGTGTTCTTCATCCAGGGTGTGATGATTCAGTTTTTCACAATTGTCTCACTGTGTCCTTCACTAGGATGTGACAATTCAACATAGTCACACTTTATCCTTCTCTAGGGCATGATGATTCAACAACCCTTAAGAAAATTGGGTTTCTACAGTAAAATAGCCATATCTCAAAATCTATGATCTAGGTCAGGCCGAAATTTTGACCAGAGATGTATAATAGAGGGATGCTTATGCTCACCAAAAATATCCAAAATCCATATCATATTTTAGGATATATATTTGTTTTATCATATCTATAGCTTCCATAGAACTGTTTCTCATATCTCAGAATCCACGATCTAAGTTTTCAGGATCTTTTCAGAATCAATAGGAGGGATGGAGATGATGCAACTTATTCCTTCAAGTCTGGTGATAATAATCACACCATACAACTATTTTGAATGGAAGTCTAAGTCCACATTCCAACTCAAAATAAAAGGATTGTATAATTTGACGATGGCGACAGAAACATAACCTACATCAATGCTTGAGAAGACCAGATGGGAGAACTGTAAGGATGAGTCCACAAGAGTAATTGTTGAGTTAATCTCCACTTATCTATGATTTCATTTTTCTTCATGGAAGACTCCAAATGGGATCTATACCACCTTGGAAGGACTCTTTGAAAAGCAGGATGAGATGCAAGGTCATATGCTTGAGGTAGAGTTGAATACCTTAGACCCTAAAAGTTTTGATAATATACAATATTTCTTTACTAAATTTAAGTCTTTGCTATTGATCTTGGGTGAATGTGGTATTGAAAAGTCTACACAAGAGAAAAAACTTATTCTAACAATCTTGGCCAAGATAGGACCAAAATATGTTGTATATGTCTCCAATTTCCATTCTGGCAAATGTCTTTTGGGTGCAAATTGGAAAATTCCTACGTTGGCTCAGTTCATTGAGTCTCTCACACAAGAGCAGAAAAAAATCATACATATGGGCCCAATGAAATATCCCAAAGCACATGCACTCACCATGCATGATGTAAAAGGGTCATCCAATCAGAAATTGAAGAAGAAATGAAAGGAGCTATTACATCCAAAGTCAAAGAAGGAGGGATATTCCAAACTCTTTAAGGATTCTTCAGGTTCCAAATATTCTTCAAACTCCAAAGGGAAGAAGAAGAAGGGAAAGCAGTTCACATATTCATGGAGCCAAGAAGAAGAAGGAGGAAGAATAACCTTGGAGACTTCATTCTTGAAGGAGCCAAGAAGAAGAAGGAGGAAGAATAACCTTGGAGACTTCATTCTTGAAGGAGCCAAGAAGAAGAAGGAAGAATACCATGCGCCTAAGAAAGGTAATCATCATGCTCTGGTTGAAATTAATTCCTCATCTGATTCATGGATTATAGATGCTGGCGCATCCCATCATATGGCATCTAAAGAAGAAGTTTTTACTTCTTTGAGTTCATGCTCTGGACCTCCTATTCTCATGGGGGATGATACTCCAATAATAGTTGCAGGAGAGGGAAGAGTGGAACTCCCTAATGGAAGTTTTGAGAATGTTTTGCATGTTCCAAATATTTCTATAAATATGCTCTCAGTTTATTAGATCACTCAAACAGGTAAAAGGGTTGAATTTACATCAGATTCAGTTACTGTGCTTGACATGTAGGACAATTCCATTATTGCAGTTGGTGAGGTAGATCACAAATCACGGTTTTATAAGTTCACTAAGTTTACTGACTATGACTCCTTTTTGCTACTTACACATGCTAATGAGAGTAGTAGAGTATGGCATGTGATATTTGGTCATTTAAACTTTAGGTACATGCAATGACTTTCCAAGCAAGGAATGGTCGAAGGCTTGCCATCTATTCAATTTTCTGAAGGGGTTTGTGAAGGATGCAATCTTGGAAAATATCCTGAAGAGAAGTTTGAAAAGGGGAAGGCAAGGAAAGTCTCCTCTTCCTTGGAGCGTGTTCACAGTGATCTCATGGGTCCATTTCCACATCCTTCCATAAGAAAAGAAATGTTTGTTCTTACATTTATTGATAATTACTCACGCTATACTTCGGTTTATTTTCTCAGAAAAAAGTCTGAAGTTTTTGAGAATCTCAAAGATTTTAAAGTTCTAGTAGAGACAGAAACTGGGAAGAAAATAAATATCCTCCGTACAGAAAATGGGGGGGATTATATCAAAAAAATGTTTATAATATTTTTCATGAAGTTAGTATCCAGTCGTAGCACACAGTTCCATACACTCCACAACATAATGGAGTTGCTGAAAGGAAGAATAGGTCTCTCAAGGAGATGACTAGTTGCATGTTGCATGGAAGATCACTTCCTTCCAAGATTTGGGCTGAGGCACTTAACTGTGTTGCTTACATATAGGACAGAGCACCTCACAAATCAGTTGAGGATATGAAACCTTTTGAGGCTTGGACAAGTGACAAAGAAGATGTCACACACTTCCACATCTTTGGATCTAGAGCATGGGCCCACATTCCTTCTGAAAAAGAGGAAATACTTAGATCCATACAACACACTTTGCATCTTTGTGGGATATCCAGATGATGTGAAGGGGTATAGATTGA
>JASDQU010308186.1:65869-97122 GCA_032191745.1 Picea mariana
TCAAGCAAAGAGCACTGGGCAGTAGTGAAATGGGTGCTTTGGTATCTGAGGGGCACACGTGATTATTGTATCACTTATAACAGTGGTTGTGAATTAGTCTGTGGATATGTTGATTCTTATTTTGCAAGTGATTTGGACTAGAGAAGGTCGACTTCAGGGTATGTCTTTACTCTTGCAGGTGGAGCTATTAGGTGGATGTCAAAGCTATAGAACATTGTTGCTTTATCCACTATAGAAGCAGAATATGTAGCTACTTCACATGCTTGCAAAGAGGCAGTTTGGTTGAAAGGTTTTTTTGGTGAGTTTGGAAGGATGCAGGACAAAGTAAAGTTACTTTGTGATAGTTAAAGTGCTATTCACTTGGCTAAGAATACAACCTACCACAGTAAAACAAAACATATACCTATCAAGTACCATTTTGTAAGAAAGTTCATTGATGAACTTAGAGTCTCTCTTGAGAAAGTGCATACAAAAGAGAACTGTGCAGACATGTTCACAAAACCAATACTTTTAGAGAAGCTAAGATGGTGCTTGGCTTCTCTTGGCTTGCAGAAAAGGTGATGAACAAAAGGAAGGAGCAAGGTATCAAGTTAATTGTTGTCAAGGTGGAGATTGTTGAATTTGGTGACAACGAATTCCCAAGAATAGATTTAGATCCTATTATTCTACGTTGGTTGCAACTAAATAGACCAAGTTAGAATATGGATGAGATTGCATTTAATAATTAGTTTCCTATGTAAATGTATATAAATATATGTATGCTTGTAGAGGAAATGAGGGGAGGATGTGAGATGTAATAGTGAAACTGATGTAATCTCCATGATCTGAATAATAAGACAATTGATACCTATGCTTGGTGGATATAGCCCAACGTTTGGGTGAACCACATGAAATATCTGTGTTTCTTATCTGTGTGATTGTTGACTATCATATGTGAATTGTGTTTTCTGCGTTTGCAATTCTAATGCATAAAAAATATTCCCTTGAAAGAGAAAAGAGAATATTACGTCATTAAAGAAAAATAGCATAAAGTTCTTCTAACTGTAACTAGGAACCATATGTTTATCTTTCTTCTAGCATAGACCAAATGCCATATCGATATGCATGAACCACAAATTCCCCTCATGTGTAGCATGTAACCTTTTATTTTTCCATTAAACGCAACCAATTACCCAATGTCAATAATTGCATTAGCTCCATGTTAAAGATAAGCATTCACAAAATACACGAAGATGTAGGAGACAAAAGTATCTACACACCAAGGTGTAGAAGGAAAGATAGATATAAAGGAGAATAACACATATAATGAGCACATGTGATGCATGGAGATTTGGGTAAAGTTCTTTAAGGACTATGATACATAAGATTACTAACATGTAGGGGATGTGAGAATAGAGAATGAAGATGTGATCACATCATTTCCTTCAACAAACCCCAATCCCTAGAGCTAGGGGAGCTTTTAAAAAAATGTAAGCCTAAGTGATAATATTTTACTATTCATTATAACATAATCTTTGGATACAACAAATTCTCTGGGATGATTTCAAGTTCTTTGATTGGTTTTCATAATTGTTTCTATTACTTGAAGTGCACATGAATTCTAGGGGCACCTTGTTGAATGATTAATGATGGTATTTACTATGATCTTGATGTCTTCTCCTAAATGGTTATGACTCACCATATTCTTATGCTGATGATGAATGAACTCTTTGATTATCTTGGTTTTCATGGATAGTTCATTGTGAGTGTTACCTACTCCTTGGGTATTATTGCTTCATTGAGAACTTTTAATTGATGATTGGGAAATATCCTTGCTTACTACTTCATAGCATCTTATTTTTCTTTAGGTGAGGTTGGTTGAGTATTTGGATAATGTTTTTCCTCCAAGGATGAAATAGTTCTCCTTTTTAGCTAAGCATGACTTGGGGGTTTTGTATTATTTCATTTGTGATTGACATGTCTCCTTGCTCAACTTGCTTTGGTTATGAACAATTATGTGAAGTTTTAATTGCATCGATCTTCTTCAGTTGCTCCTTGGCGTTTGGTGCATATTTCTTCAAGTGATTGATTTTCTCCAAAAGATTAAATAAGCCAACACTTGTTCTATTTTTCAATATAACATCTTTCATTAAAATTTCTTATGTTGGTTGAATGATCAATCATTGATTTTCACCTCGGCGTTAATCATTGATTATTTGTGGTTGAATGATGATGACATGTAGAGGAGTATTGCAGGGTCTCAAATGTATCTATTTACTGTTGGTTTATGTGTAGTGTACATGGTTATTTTCTATCTATATTCACCCTCAAAGCACACAAAGGTAAACAATGACAAAACATCTCAATATTAAATGCACTCTTGATCACCATAGTTTTGATGAGTTAAAAGGTTAGGAAGGTCAGTATTCTAACGAATATTTTGAAATTGTGATTTAATGTGGATGTACGAAATAGCCCCCAGGAGGCAGATAAATTGGCAAGTGTTGTGATATGAAGTGTTATGTTTGATAAGGTTATGAGTTCAAATCCCCCAGATTTACCCGTGCCCGTAAAAGGAGCATACATATAGCACCTGGAGGTTGTAGTTATAGCGGTCATAATCGACCCTATGTCACGTGAGTACGCGACTGACCTAGTTGTTGATTCTGCCAGTTACAAAAAAAAATGTGGATGTATGCAATCAATTCTAAAATAAAGTGTTTCTCATCTTCAACCCTCTTAGTGTCACAAAGATGACAAATTATTTTGACCCACAACATTTTAGGAATTGTCCAACATCTTTTTTCACTATGGAGCTCATGAGAGTTTGTTCTTATTTTAGCAATGTTGTTTTTCTTCTTTATGCTAGTCAAAACAGAGAGATATTTTGCATCTTCTAGATTAGGGTTGATCACCTCTTGATAGTATCTTAATTTTCTTTTATTCTATAATTCTTTATCACACCACAATTTCTCCTCAAATTTAGATGTAATAATATTTTTAATATTATCGTTATTCTACAAAGTGAGCTCTTCCTTTATTCCCAAATGATTTAGCCAAACTCACTTGACATCTTTATGCCACCCCTGCTTGTGCCATAGGTGATTTTTTCTAGATTTTGAAACAATCTTAGGAAGCCTCTTGTCTTCCATGTTGTTTATATTGTTATTGTACATTAGGTGCCTAGTCATAGACATGCTCTCAATGGGGGGAAGACTCTCTTCTATGAGGAGGATAGGATAGGGTGTATTGTCTTTAATTTTGAGATGATAAGTTATAAAACACTTTTGGATTTTCTCTATATTTTTTTCATGATTCTCTAGAGATGTTGCATCCCAAAACTTCACCAACATATAAGATAACATGAGTGAAAAGAGTCTCAAAGACAAGTTTCTTCTTATCCCATAGCCAAAGATTCATTGATTACAATTTTTTTCAAGCCCATAATATCCTTTCCACCCTCCATTTATCATTTCCTTAATGTTATAGTTCCAGTTATTCTTGTATTGAAGATTGATTCTAAGATATTTGTATGAGTGGTTTTATGTCCACTGATAATGGTGGTGAATTTATGTCAATGGAATTTGAGAACTATTGCAAGGAGTTTGGGATTGATAGGCATAAAACCACTACCTAAACTCCTTAGAAAAATGGAGTTGTTGAATGCATGAACATGACTCTTCTAGAGATAGCAAGGAGTATACTTAGTAACGCCAATTTGCAGCAAGAATGATGGGTAGAAGAAGTAACTACAACTTGTTATCTGGTGAATCGATCGCCATCGACAACAATAGAGTGCAAGATTCCTAAAGAGGTATGGAAAGGTCACCCTTGTAATTATTCTAATCTTAAAGTTTTTGGTTGTGAATCCTATGCTCTAATTCTGAAACATCAACATTCTAAATTAGATCCAAAATCAAAGAGGCTAATCTTTGTTGGAAATGGTGATGGTATTAAGGGGTACAGATTGTGGGATCCTACTGCCCACAAGATCACCATTAACAAATATGTAATATTTGATGAATAATCTCTCATCAAATCAGATGTAGATATTCAAATGAAACAGGAAGAAGTACCTAAGTATCAACAGATTCAGTTTGAAATCAATTCAAATACAGATGAAAGTGAACATGAACAAGTTTCTAAAGATGTTCATGAAGAGTTTCCTGCAAAGGAAGACATGGTTGATGATAACAATCAACAGAATGTGGATGAGCCACAAACTTCCCTAAGGAGGTCTACACGGGTCAGAAATCCTCCAAGAAGGTATGATGATTTTGTTTCGTCAGATTCTTTAAGTACTAATGATGATGAACCTTTGTTCTATCAGGAAGTTGTGAAGGGTTCTAACAGTGATAAATGGAAAGAAGCAATGAAGGAATTAGAGAGGAATGCCACATGGGACCTAGTAGAACTTCCAAGAGATAGACAAATTGTAGGTTGCAAGTGGGTCTACAAGCTGAAGAAGGGTGTTGATGATAAGGTAGAAAGGTACAAAGCAAGGATGGTTGCGAAAGGATATTCTCAGAAAGAAGGTATTGAATTTCATGAGATTTGTTCACCAGTTTTTAAGTCTGTTTCAATTCGAATTGTGTTAGCATTAGTTGCATTACTTGATTTGGAGTTGGAGCAACTAGATGTTAAAACTGCCTTCTTACATGGAGATTTGGATGAGGAAATTTACATGGAACAACCTGAAGGGTTCGTTCAAAATCACAGCATGATATTTGTTTGCAGGCTCAAGAAATCATTGTATGGTCTAAGGCAGTCACCGAGACAATGGTACAAGAAATTTGACTCTTTCATGGTGAGCCAAAATTATACAAGGACTGAGTATGATCATTATGTCTACTTTAAGAAATTAAATAATGACATATTCATTATCTTAGTATTGTATGTTGACAATATTCTTTTAGCAAGAAAAAGAATAATTGAGATCAACATGTTAATGACTCAGATGACTAGGACGTTCGATATAAAAGATCTAGGAGCAACAAGGCAGATTTTGGGCATGGAGATATTCAAAGACAGGGGGAATGGTAAGCTTTGGTTGTCAAAACAGAATTATGTTGAGAAGATACTTTTGAGGTTTGGTATGAACGATATGAAACCAATTTGAGTCCCTTTCGCTTCCCATTTTAAGATTTTTTCAAGTTTATGTCCTAGTACAAAAGAAGAAAAGGAATATATGTCTCGAATACCATATGCTAATGTAGTAGGAAGTCTAATGTATGCGATAGTTAGTACAAGGCTAGACATTTCATATGCAGTTGGGGTTGTCAGTAGGTATATGGAAAATCCAGGTAAAGAGCACTGTGCAGCAGTGAAATGGGTGCTTCAGTATATGAGGGGCACAAGTGATTATTGTATCACTTATAAAAATGGTTGTGAATTAGTCTGTAGATATGTTGATTCTGATTTTGCAGGTGATTTGGACAAGATAAGGTTGACTCTAAGGTATGTCTTTACTCTTGCAGGTGGAGATATTAGTTGGATGCCAAAGCTACAGAACATTGTTTCTTTATCCACTATAGAAGAAGAATATGTAGCTACTTTACATGCTCTCAAAGAGGCAGTTTGGTTGAAAGGTTTGTTTGGTGAGTTTGGAAGGATGCAAGACAAAATAAAGTTACTTTGTGATAGTCAAAGTGTTATTCACTTGAATAATAATCCACCTACCACAGTAAAACAAAAATATACATATCAAGTACCATTTTTTAAGACAGGTCATCAATGAACATGTATTCTCTCTTGAGAAAGTGCACACAAAAGAAAACTGTGTAGACATGTTCACAAAACCAGTACTTTTAGAGAAGCTACGATGTTGCTTGGATTCTCTTGGCTTGCAGAAGAGGTGATGAACAAAAGGAAGGAGAAAGGTATTAGGTTAATTGTTTTCAAGGTGGATATTGTTGAATTTTGTGACAACGAATTCCCAAGAATAGGTTTAGATCCTATTATTTTGTGTTGGTTGCAACTAAATAGACCAAGTTAGAATATGGATGAGATTGCATTTAATAATCAGTTTCCTATGTAAATGCATATAAATCTATGTATGCCCGTAGAGGCAATGAGGGGAGGATGTGAGATGTAATAATGAAGTTGTTGTAATCTCCATGATATGAATAATAAGACAACCGATACCTATGCTTGGTGGACGTAGCCCAACGTTTGGGTGAACCACGTGAAATCTATGTGTTTCTTATCTGTGTGATTGTTGACTATCATATGTGAATTGTGTTTTTCGCATTTGCAATTCTAACACATAAAAAATATTCCCTTGAAAGAAAAAAGGGAATATTACGTCATTAAAGAAAAATAGCATAAAGTTCTTCTAACTGTAACTAGGAACCATATGTTTATCTTTCTTCTATCATAGACCAAATGTCATATCGATATGCACAAACCGAAAACTCCCCTCATGTGTAGCATGTAACCTTTTATTTTCCATTAAACACAACCAATTACCCAACGTCAATAATTGCATTAGCTCCATGTTAAAGATAAGAATTCAAAAAATACACAAAGATGTAGGAGACAAAAGTATCTACACACCAAGGTGTAGAAGGAAAGATAGATATAAAGGAGAATAACATGTCTAATGAGCACAGGTGATGCATGGCAATTTGGGTAAAGTTCCTTAAGGACTATGATAAATAAGATGACTAACATGTAGGGGATGTGAGTATACAGAATGAAGATGTGATAACATCATTGCCTTCAACAAAACCCAATCCCTAGAGCTAGGGGGGCTTTAAAAAAATGTAAGCCTAAGTGATCATATTTTACTATTCATTATAACATAATCTTTGGATGCAACAAATGCTCTGGGATGATTTCAAGTTCTTTGATTGGTTTTCCTAATTGTTTCTATTACTTGAAGTACACATGAATTCTAGGGGCACCTTGTTGAATGATTAATGATGGTATTTACTATGATCTTGATGTCTTCTCCTAAATGGTTATGACTCACCATATGCTTATGTTGATGATGAATGAACTCTTTGATTATCTTGGTTTTCATGGATAGTTCATTGTGAGTGTTACCTGCTCCTTGGGTATTATTGCTTCATTGAGAACTTTTAATTGATGATTGGGAAATATCCTTTCTTACTACTTCATAGCATCTTATTTTTCTTTAGGTGAGTTTGGTTGAGTATTTGGATAATTTTTTTTCTCCAAGGACAAAATAGTTCTCCTTTTTAGCTAAGCATGACTTGGGGTTTTTGTATTATTTCATTTGTGATTGACATGTCTCCTTGTTGAACTTCCTTTGGTTATGGACAATTATGTGAAGTTTTAATTGCACCGATCTTCTTCACTTGCTCCTTGGAGTTTGGTGCATATTTCTTCAAGTGATTTATTTTCTCCAAAAGATTAAACATGCCAACACTTGTTCTATTTTTCAATAAATTGCATCTTTCATTAAAATTGCTTATGTTGATTGAATGATCAATCATTGATTTTCACCTTGGCGTTAATCATTGATTATTTGTGGTTGAATGATGATGAGATGTAGAAGAGTATTGTAGGGTATCAAATGTATCTATTTACTGTTTGTTATGTGCAGTGTGCATGGTTATTTTCTATATATATTCACCCTCAAAGAACGCAAAGGTAAACAGTCACCAAACATCTCAATATTAAATGCATTCTTGATCACCATATTTTTGATGAGTTAAAAGGTTAGGAAGGTCGATATTCTAACAAATATTTTGAAATTGTGATTTAATGTGGATGTACGAAATAGCCCTCGGGAGGCAGCTCAATTGGCAAGTGTTGTGATATGATGTTATGTTCGATGAGGTTCTGAGTTCAAATCCCCCCGATTTACCCATACTTGTGGAAGGGGCATACATATGGCACCTGGAGGTTATAGTGGTAGCGGTCAAAATCGACCCCATGTCATGCGAGTATGCAGCCGACCCAATTGTCAATTCTGCCAGTTACAAAAAAAAAATGTGGATGTACACAATCAATTCTAAAATAAAGTGGTTTTCATATTCAACCCTCTTAGTGTCACAAAGATGACAAATTATTTTGACCCACAACATTTTAGGAATTTTCCAACATCTTGTTTCACTATGGAGCTCATGAGAGTTTGTTCTTATTTTAGCAATGTTGATTTTCTTCTTTATGCTAGTCAAAACAGAGAGATACTTTACATCTTCTAGATTAGGATCGATCACCTCTTGATAGTATCTTAATTTTCTTTTATTATATAACTATTTATCACACCACAATTTCTCTTCAAATCTAGATGTAATAACATTTTAATATTATCATTATTCTACAAAGTGAGTTCTTCCTTTATTCCCAAATGATTTAGCCAAACTCACTTGACATCTTTATGCCACCCCTGTTTGTGCCATAGGTGACTTTTTCTAGATTTTGAAACAATCTTAGGAAGCCTCTTGTCTTCCATGTTGTTTATCTTGTTCTTGTACATTAAGTGCCTATTCATAGACATGCTCTCAATGGGGGGAAGACTCACTTCTACGAGGAGGATAGGATAGGGTGTATTTCCTTTAATTTTGAGATTATAAGTTATAAAACACTTTTGGGTTTTCCCTATATTTCTCCATGATTATCTAGAGATGTTGCATCCCAAAAATTCACCACCATATAAGATAACATGAGTGACAAGAGTCTCAAAGAGGAGTTTCTTCTTATCCCATAGCCAAAGGTTCACTGATTAAAAAAAATTTCAAGCCCATAATATCCTTTCCACCCTTCATTTATCCTTTCCTCAATGTTATAGTTCCATTTATTCTTGTATTGAAGATTGATTCTAAGATATTTGTATGAAGCCACTTCCTCCAAGCTATTGTTTTCATACATGGAATTAGCGTAAGTGATCGTTTTGGATTTAATTATCATAACCTTCATTTTGTTAGTGTTAACATCCATACCCATACTAGAGCATAAATCCTTGAATATTTTTAGTTTCTTGTCAATATTATAGGGACCCCTTTTCATAAGAACAATATCATCAACCTAAAGAGTCAGGCCAACACAACCCACTTCTTCCAAACAACCCTATAAATTATCAATGTATATGTTGGTGGAACCATAATGTTTTGGCAAGACTGCGCGCACACTACAAGTTAACACTACGTGTACGTTCCATGATTTTGCACCGCACAGTGCCAAGATTCAGCACTTGCGCCAACCATTCTTCTACTACACATGCAACTAATTTTGTACCGTGCACAAGGACTTGTAAAATTTGCATGCATGCCAAATCCTCAAAGATCTTCGGTAATTTTTGTAACCATTTTTGTAACAACTCGACTAGTCATGGTCAAAGTTGTGGGTGAGATGGCAAGTTTTATATGATTTCCATGCTCTGGTAGAGATAAAAGGAATGCATGTGGATATGTAAGGGTTGTGTTTTTGGGTAACTAGTTGTTCATTGTTACGTTAGCTTATATGAGTTAGGGTTTTTAGTTAAGCATTGGTTCAATGCTTGTTATGCTTTTCTTCATTATTTTCTCAGCGGTTGTTATGTGAATATGAGAGAGAAAGTAGATTGAGATCTAAGCATATTATTGGTCTCTATTTCAATGTGAATGCACTCTAAGAAGGCTATGACCCTTTGTGTATTGAAATGTATTTGAATGACTTTGATATTAATGAATGAAGCATGAAACACATTTTCCTCTGTATATCATAGATTCTATTCTAAATGTATGTATGATATGTATTATTCTACGCAACACTCATATAGATGTTATGAATGAATCATATGTATGTTATGAATGAATGTGAAATGATTTCATGGTTCTGAGTTGGATGTCTCATGTCTGTACTATTTCTGCATGATTTGCAAAAACCTTCGATCTCTATGATTCTCATGGTGTATCAAGTGATACCTTCATCAGTCCTTTAAGATTGAATATGTTGGTTCCTATGGGATATGTTGGTAAATCCTTTTCAACCCCGAGCCAACAATTAATTCCGTTATCGGGACCTGAAGACTTTGTGTTGCATGTCGAAGTAGGGACATGACGTCAAAACCTTCCAAGGAAGAGACAAAAGAATGGATTTATAAGAAAGAATATGAATTTGCATGACATAATACCATAAACCTACAGATCAATCTTGAGCGATGAAAACAAAGGTATCTATACTCAGATCTACATGAAATTTTCTTTGTTGAATTTCCTTGTTTGTTGCATGAATGGATAAATAGGCAAACATAGATTAATTGTGTGTGGCGAGCTCAAGAATGGTTGGTTTGGGACCAAGAAACCCTAACTTGGTTGAGATATTTAGATAATAAGTGGAATAGAGATATAAATTTATGGTTTGAACAAGTTAGAGAGGGACATATTGTTGAGTTTGCAATTGAATGCGATGAATTGTTCAGTAGTGTTGAAAGAAAGTTTGCAACTGGACCTAGAAGGAAACTGTTAGAAGAAATCCCATTGTGGATCAAGATGTTGTTTGTGGAGAAGGGTCTAATGCACATGGAGCCCAATAGGATGGTAGAGTAAACCCCCCCATCTAGAGGGGGGAGGGGGATGAAAATAAGGGGGAAGAAGAAAAGATAAAGGAAAGAGTGGATCTAGTAGAAGGGATCCAAAAGAAGATGAGATAAGGTGAGAAAAGAACGGATCCTAAAGAGAAGAGAAGAAAGAGAGCCGAGAGATACACAAAGAGAGCCAATCTAAGAAGGAGAATTGAGAAAAAAATAGAGAAGAGAGGAAAAGGGGTGATGGATGCATAGAAATATTTGATAATAGAATAGGAGTCGTACCAAAAGGATGCACGGGAGAAAGAGGTGTTCTAGAGAGAAGCGCGAGAGAGGAAAGGTCTTCAAAGAGACACAATGTTAAGAATGGGGTATTAAGAGAAGATACTATATGTAGTGATAGTAGAGTTGAAGAGAGCGAGGTCAGATCCCCTTGGTTGATAAGAAACGTGGTTGAGTTAGAGGAAAATGAGTCACAAAGTAGTCATGTCGAGGAAACAAAAAATAGTGAGGAAGGTACCCTCCCAGAGAGTGAAGAAATATGGGATGTTATAAGGAGGCTTTCACGACTCAAGATAGGAAGCTCTAATGGATGCACCACCAAAGATGAAAATATAGTATGGAGAAAACCGCCCCACCTTTGAACCAACCCCCTCACTCCCTTTTAACCAAGAAGAAAGAACTGAAGAATAAAGTGTAGAGGTGAGAGAAGTAGATGAAAAAAATTCATACGTAAGAGAAGAAGAAAGTATGAATGGAGTAGAAGATGAAGCCAGTGAAACTTCACTAGAAAGATCATCAATATCAGTATCAGTAAGTAGAATTCAGATCATTTAGGTTTCTGTGGTGAGAGATTTGTTCAGAAATTGTCGAAAGAACCACAGTGCTTTTGATAGCTTGTCGATGTTTCAGATCCACAACAGGATCCATCTTCAGGACAAAAAAGCCTGAGGAAAAATAAGAGAGGGACCCTTAATAAATAATGATGAGGAGGGTGGAAAGCTAAGGTCGGCTAAGTGAAACCCTAGGTTTGAGGAGAATTTTTCAAAAAAAAATTAGGTATTTGACCATATGGTGTTTAATAATATTAATATTAATTATATGTTAATTTAGGGTTAATTTAATGAGGTAGCATTAATATTATTATTGTTATATTAGTGGTTGGCTAAGTGAAACCCTAGGTTTGAGGAGAATTTTCCAAAGTAGGTATTTAATAGTGATTTAAATATAGGTTAAATTTAGGGTTGACCATAAGGTGTTAATATTATTAATATTAATTATATGTTAATTATAGGTTAAAATTAGAGCTCTGACATGGTACGTATAATTAACATATAATTAATATTAATAATATTAACACCTTATGGTCAACCCTAAATTTAACCTATATTTAAATCACTATTAAATACCTACTTTGGAAAATTCTCTTCAAACCTAGGGTTTCACTTAGCCGACCACTAATATAACAATAATAATATTAATGCTACCTCATTAAATTAACCCTAAATTAACATATAATTAATATTAATAATATTAAACACCATATTGTCAAATACCTAAAAAAAATTTGAAAAATTCTCCTCAAACCTAGGGTTTCACTTAGCTGACCTTAGCTTTCCACCCTCCTCATCATTATTTATTAAGGGTCCCTCTCTTATTTTTCCTCAGGATTTTTTGTCCTGAAGATGGATCTTGTTGTGGATCCGAAACATCGACAAGCTATCAAAATCACTGTGGTTCTTCCGACAATTTCTGAACAAAGTAGAATTCACTCAATAAGAGCAAGTTCCAGTCGAATATGGCCAATCAAGATTCAACCTTTAGACTTGCCATGTTCCATTCAATAGGAAGAGATGATGGGAAGCAACATTGTATCACCTGTGAAGCAATCTAGTCTATGGAATGGATCATAGATGAATCATCCAAGATCGTGTAGCTAGAAACCACCTTTAGAGACAGAGCTCTGACATGGTACATTAAATATAAAACTATTGCACCAATGAGACAGATAAGGTCCCTCACAAAGATAAAGGTTGCTCCACTTAGATATTTTCAAAATCCAAAGTCAAAGTCATAGTGTATCACTGAGATCAAGGAGATTGAGAAAAAGTTGGAGAAAGTGTGTGGGATTATGATTAGCACTTTAAAATCCTGTTGGACATACTAACATTTCAAATCCAAGATGTACATCATAGACAATGGTTTATTATAGGAATTTTACCACACATTCAAGTCCCACTAAGACAGTAGAAGGTCACAACTTAGTCAAAAGTAGTGGAAATCACAATAATCTTAGAGTCTATGCTAGGAGGATGTGAGAAATTGGCAGGTTTGGTGCAAGTATAGATTCAACTTGCGAACCTCACCATGTAACTACTGGATATGGATAAGACAAAGTTGGGGTGTGAAAATGTTTGGTGTACTAGGTTTTGCATAGAAGGTCATCATCGAAATGAGTTCCCTACACTGGGAATTTATATGGCAACGGGCACAGCAAACCCGTTTCCCACTAGGCCGAAATCATAATGGTGTGAGATCTATCAAAAATGGGGCCATGTACCTTCCCGTTGTCCAAAACTACAGAAGTATCAGCTAACTACTCACACACCCTTTTGTTAGTTCTATAAGTTGATGGTCCATAATGTAAATAGTTTTCAATCGTTGTAGTTGATGAAGGAACACATTACAGATGCATACTAGGTTAAGAGACAAACAATGGAGACCATGGAGGCTTTGGTCCTAGAGGCTTCCAAGGAGGCTCGAGAGGAGGATACATAAGAGGAAGAGGTAGAGTATATGGGGAAGGTAAACCCCCTACTTGGTTCAATTGTAGCAAGATAGGTCACTTGTCATGGTTCTACACAAAGGCCCATGCAAGGCGTGCACACTACCACAACACAGAGCATGGCACAGAGTATTTCCCAAAGTTAGTGGAAAAATAGGAAGACAAAAGGGGGCATTATAACATGGTGATGGTTGATCCATGCAAGGAGAAAAAATGAAGGAAACAGATGATGTACGAGTGGTAACGCAAGGAGGAATAAATATAGGAGTTGACCTAGACCAAGGAGAAGGTTCTGGGAATAATATAAAAGGAAAAATCATAAAAGCAACGTAAGCACCTCCTAAGTTTGACCTTCCACAACAGAATAAGTTCCTATGCAATGCATAGAGGGAACCTGAAGAGGGCCACGTTCACAAAGAATTGCAACACACAACGCATAGGAAAATGGAAGAGGAACACATGTGCAAAGAGTTGCGATGCACGACATGAGATGAAACAAAGTGCAACACTTACCTCGAGGATAACTCAAAAACAAAGTAAGTGAACTCTTGCATTGTTGTCTTAAGGTGTAGGGTGATCCTTTTGTTACCAAGAAATTGACCCACATGTTGACAAGATGTATGGAGTGTTACAAGGAAAATCACTCTATGGCATGGGGTAAACCACAATAGATGAAAATGACTGCAGAAATCAACTCTAATCCTAAGTATGTTATATAAATATAAATGCTAACAAGATGAGATAAAGATCCTACCTCGTCTGGATGTTCGATGAAGACCACCATTGAGCACATGATCCAAAACTTTATACCTACAACTTGTCCTCAACAACCAAGAAATGCAAGAATATGGTGATAATATAAAAAGTTAGCACATATAATAACATAGTCCATTAATATTCATAACAAATACGCCCATGGAATAATAATTCAAATACTTTCAAGACATTAATTGGACGAAAAAAGAGTATTTCTATTAAAATATGATCAACAGAAGTGTATGAGTGACAAACTTCCATGTTGGCACATCTCGAAACCGAGAAAATAAGTCCCTTCCAGCTGGGCCTCCACCAAAGGCAAGCTGATATAAGAGAGACAATGAGGTTCTCTATCAAAGAGGGAAGATCTTGCGGGTTGAACAATGTGTTCAGATTTTAAAGGAAAAAGGGATGCAAACTCAATATGAAGTGAATAATTTCTCCAGAGTAACTTTTCTCTCAAAAGTTGAATTCTTTCCTCCTCCACGGCTTGGATATGGCCTGTTTTATAGCCTTCAAACGAAACTGAAAGGCTAAGTCAGAACGTTTCTGGTATATGGAAGGTCAAGGATCATGGATCTCATGACGTGACATGGAAACCCGACATAATTTTTTATTTTTGGCACAAAACCCGATGCACACAAGTTGTAATGGTGCAACCTATGTATACACATGTTGTATAGTTGTTAGGGTGCATATATGTGGAAAACTATGATTTTTAGCTTTGGGAAGTGCAAAAGGGGACTTCAAGTCTACATAGGGAAATGGAAAAGGCCTTCTAAGAAAGTTGCATGGGGTGAGGAAAATATTGCTATAACATATGCCCCCTAATGTGTGAGGTTAGAGGAGTATCTGCGATGGCCGAAATACATTATAATTTCCAGAAGTGGAGTAATGCAGTTGGACGAAATAGTTTCTCATAATAATATTACAATTCATAATGAATTTGTACACATGGCGGTCAATTTGAATTACACTACAGATACATTTGGAAATATACCAAATAGTTGTTCATGGCCATGAATAGGCAATACAAAGTAAATACATTCCATAGGCAGTCATAGTCACAAACAAGGCCTAGTGAAAACCGGTCTCAAAATCAATCTGAAGATATCTATATATAGATGAGTACAATCTGATCTCCCATGATCACTAAAGTCATATAGGTACTGGTCCAATGAATGATAGAAACATCTGAGGAAATATGCGACTATAAATCGATGTCTTCAAGTATTCTACACGATCCACCAAAGGTGCAAGTCTACATCATGTGAATATAGGAGTTGAGGTTGAACATAATGAGACTTTGTTTGATTACCAGTCATTAAGGTATATCCTTAACAAATGTGAGACAACCTATCGATAATGAAAGTAGGTATCAAGGCACTCAGTACATTCTTACAAGTGTAAATAAAGGTGTTGAGGTCGAACACTTGAATATTCCATTGATCAAGAGACACTGATGTATTTCCAACTATTGATGGTGAGAGAACCTGCCACTGATGACTACAAGACTCTAGGCACTCATAGGACTCCAGGCCTCATTTCCAGAATAGATGAGTTGAAGTCGATGGCAGGAAAATCGTTTAAAGGAGAGCATTAAGGCATCTCTCATCATTCAACATGAGGTACAAAGAAATAGATTGATGATTTGGATGAACTCGGACGAAGATGATTTTCACAAACCAATGAAAATGTTTGTCTCTCGCATGCATGAGATGGAAGTAGTGTACAAAAGAGACCCTCTGAATTGAAGCCAATAAGGAAAACTACCGAAAAAGGTGAGGAAACCACCAATAAGGATAATGGAATCCAAGACACTACACGAATCCCAATGTGTGAATATATTTCTTACTGTCGAACACAAGGGAAACCTCCCAATCAACGACCAATGAGGAGATGTGGATTGTTGGGTTCAAGGTTACCTACCCATAATGAAAGTAGAACCAGGGTGCACGGTAGGACTAAAACTTCATGTGACTCTGAGATACACTGAGGGTATGGACGACATGCAAAGCCAATAGTTCTGAGAAATGCCTGACACATGCTTATAGACATCCTTTGAAGAAGAGCATGAGACATATGGAGGAATCAGGGAGCATAGACTTAATAATGAAACTTTGTGATGCAGGAGGCACCACTCAAACTCTCCATAGGGACCGAAAGAGTAACCAGTTGGAGGTGTAAACTCTAAGTAACAAACTCAGCCTCCTAAGGTCATGCTAAACCCAAAATTTGGATGACAAGTGGACTTAAAAGTTTGTGCTCTGTTCAAAGGCGACACGACTGCTTCCAACATGAGATAATATTATTTTCCCACCCTATTTTTTTATTTTTTCGTAGACAAATGAATTCTAAGATACAAGAGAGGAAACGAGTGTCGCGAGTAAGAAACTGGTTCCAATAGTGGAACGTATCTATGCTCAATGCAAGGAGTTGCATGCAAGATGTGGAAACTCGGGGGAATGTTTCGTCTTAGGGTACAGGGTGTCAAGTTGCAAAGGATATAAAGAAGGCTCTGCTTGGCTAGATATGAAAATTGTTGAGGTAGTAAGCTTATAGAGAGAAAGTGGGAACCGGTAATAGGCTCAATACTACAAGTAGGATAATGGAGTGAAATTACAACTTAACGCCAAAAAATTTCCTTTTTCGAAAATTTAGTCCCCTGGGCCAGAAAAAGTATAAAACAATACCTAAGAGAACTCTTCTAGCCACTAGTGACTAGAGTATTCATTTTTCAAAATTAGTCTACTTGATCCGAAAAAAGGGTTAAGATTACACCAAATAGACGTCCTTTCAAATCCAATTAATGAGTGTGAAAGAGACAAGTTCACTTGGAAATATTTTCTCTTTTTAATGGAGTTGGAAAAGAGCTTAACCAAGACTTGGTGATGTTGTTCTAAGCAACATATCATGGGGGATTCCAGGGATCCCGAGCAAGAATTCTATGGAAATTCAACAAATCACAGATAACTGACACAAGCCTGGGAAACCCCAAATATTTCCAAGTCGATGAGGATAAAATACTTGTAGAGGTTACCTTTTCTATAATATATCGAAGATTGCCCCTTATCTGGAAGGGTGTAGAATAAGGAAGTCGATGCTCCACAAGATCATTCCAATAAAAAAAAAACCTCCCTAGGACTTGGAGGGAGTGTACTCAGAGAGAGTGGAATGCTCCCTAGTTCAGAAGGTACAAGACTAGAAATGTTAATGACATGGTCGAAAGACACATCTCCTCCCGAACGAAGTGTGGGATCAACCAAAGATTGCATCGGCATGACCGCTATATCAACCAAAGAAGGATTAGAATGTTGGGAAACCAAAGACAACTCAGAACCCGAAGGGCTATCAGACAAGGATTGTGCTTCTTGTACCACAACGTTAGTAGGGTATAAACGAGTTAGATGACTTCCTTTTCAAAGTATACAAAGGAACTTGGGCTTGCGTCCTATACGTCAAGGCTTCACAATCGTATGAATTCCCCCATCACGACTTATAGTGGTTGGTGACATGCTCTTAGCATGACTTGTAGAGGCTAGTAGCTCATATCCAACATAATTTGCAGAAGTTGGTGATGAATCCCCAACATGACTAGCATAGGTTGGTAATGTATGTGAAATGTGACTAACAGTGACTAGAGTTGTCCCCAATTCATGACTTGCAACAGTTGGTTGCGACATTTGAGACCAAGGTTCCTGGAAAGACTGGTTTTAAGAAATTGCGGGTCAGGAAGGGTTCTGGTATACACCATGGCCTTGTTCGACAGGATATTATCTTCCTTCAAATTGATTCATAACGAGTTGTAAGGGCATCGTCACCAAGGAAGATGCTTGTGAAGAGAAAATGTCATGACAAGGGTGACCCAAGTGAGGATATATGTTGCCCAAAGATGAAGGAACTTCGTGAAGGGGGTTTCCCATACTATAAAACTGACTCCCTCTGGATGAAACACTAGAGGACAGATGGAGGTATGCCATGGGAAAAATTTTCGTAGGTACTGACATAGCGGAAGAAGGATAGATGGACAGGATGTAATAAGTAGAATGACCGCTCGTTCGAGCACTTTCTCCTGGAAAAGTGAAGCTAGGATTGGATCCATAGGAAGGAAGATTCCAACCTCCTACTGTAATATTTGGTTGATGGATATGAATCCCACCAAACGAAAAGGGAGAATAAGGGGACATCATGCTTCTAGACCTAAAACTAGGATTCACATAAGGCGATGAGACAGAAGATGGAAAATGAGAAGATGTGTCTGGAATACCAATAGAAAAATGATTAGAGGCCCAAGTTATTGGCTGAGTATCATGATTCAGTGTACCACTCAGAAATACAAAAGGATTCGTCCCCATGGAATGAGAAAAGACCATGGGTTGGGTAGCGCTAACTGAGGGAGTCATGGGGGCTCCACTAACCATAGCAATGAAAACTCATGATGTGATACAAAATCTTAAGGCCAACTAATAATTAAAGAGCACACTAAAGTAAAACAAAAATTCCAATGCACACAAACAAGATATAGTAGCTGAAAAGTGGCATCCCTCACTAGAGTTGGTATGTCTCGCCCAAGAGGGACCTGAGACTCCCTTCAAAAGATCGTAGGTATCTGAATCAATTATAAGGGCCCTTGTGGGCTTAACAACGCAGTCGATCAGAACCCTCCAGAGAGGTAATCCTCCATAAAGTTTGTGTGTTGTCCGACCCTTATCTGACTCAAGGTACCTGCAGAATAACCCCTGCAAGTAACCTATGTGGATACCTATGTCAAGCAACTAAAGCCACCACGATATAACCAATGGGAAGGCAAACCGTCGTAAGTTAGGTCCACTGTATGGGCAGGGTAATAAAGCCCTAAATCTTTAAATAACCGCCTCTCACAGAGGTAAAGGTACTAGAAAGACCCCCATATATGAATAGATCCCCAGAAATATCTCTGACGCTAAGAAGGTATTAGAGGGATATCTCTGCAACCAACTTCACATGACCTTGTGCTTAACTCCGGTGTAAGCGGAGCCTCCTGATGTCACTAATTATACAATGGGTTTGACCACTCCCTTAGTCAGATACATATGTTGAATTTAGTAGCCTTGGAGAAGTTTACTCACAAAATCCTATTCCAAGGCTTTATATCTTAAGCTAGTTTGTGTACCCTGAAAAATAAAATCGTTTCTAATCAATTTTAAATTTATCAGCGTGACTTTTAATGGATTTTTTTACTCAAAATATGTGGTCATGAAACTGATGATGTTGTGTCTCAACATATAAAAGAAATGAATATGAATATAATGCAAAGTCCTAACTTCAATTCTAGAAAAAAATGATAAGCTTTTCACAAATGCAACTTTCAATTCAATTATGCAATTTCAATAAGACACAATATTTCCATGTATATCAAGATCAATATCAAACAACCCAAATATCAAATTCCAAAATGCAAAATGTATATTTTTGTATTTTCAATATAAAGAATGAAAATGCAAGGATTGAATAACAGCTTGACATATAGACCCTATTGTAAGCAAAAAGAGACAAACCAAGCAGGATACCAAGAAGCAAATACTCAGCCCAAGATGCAAGAACAACCAATCAAAAAGATAATGAGAAAGAAGAACCACCCGAAAATTCAACCAAAGAAAGGTTTCATATCACTCTGCAGGAACTCAACAGTTCAGATAGAGACCCAAGAAGACTCAAAAACTATCAAAACTCACCCAACACACACCAAACTCAACAATCAAGCAAAAATTATTGATGTATGTGACTATTTAAGAAAAAAACGTGTATGTATGTGCCCTATAGAATGACTTCTCGCATATGTACGTGTTTGTCAAGGGAAAAACTGTGCATATGTATTTAAACACTGCCAGGTTAAGGATAAGGCCAATAAACTCAGATTCAAAATGAAAATAGGTTGTCAACCAATCAAACGACAAGGAAACTCAAGCTAACCCAGAGAAATCAAAGGAAAAAAACACTCCAAACCCCAAAATAGAAGATTCAATCCCAATATGGTTGCCAATTCTGTTACGAGGAAAATCACTCTATGGCATGGGGAAAACCACAATAGGCGGAAATGACTGCAAAAATAAACTCTAATCCCAAGTATGATATCTAAATGTAAATGATAACAAGACAAGATAAAGAGCCTACCTTGTCTGAACATTCGATGAAGACCACCGTTGAGCACGTGACCCAAAGATTTATACCTGCAACTTGTCCTCAAAAACCAAGAAACGCAAGCATATGGTGATGATATATAAAGTTATCACATACAATAGCATAGTGCATTAATATTCATAAAAAATACACCCATGGAATAATAATTCAAATATTTGCATGACATCAATTGGACGAGAAAAGAGTATTTCTATTAAAATATGATCAACATAAGTGTATGAGTGACAAAATTCTGTGTCGGCACATCTCAGAACCGAGAAACCAAGTCCCTTCCAGTTGGGCCTCCACAACTTCAATCCTCCACCAAATGAAAGCTCATATAATAGAGACAATGAGGTTCTCTATCAAAGAGGGAAGAGCTTGGGGGATGAACAATGTGTTCAAAATTTAAAGGAAAAAGGGATGCAGACTCAATATCAAGTGAATAATTTCTCCAGAGTAACTTTGCTCTCAAAATTTGAATTCTCTCCTCCTCCACATCTTGGATATGACCCATTTTATAGCCTTCAAATGAAGCTAAAGGGTTGACTCAAAATTTTTCCAATATATGGAAGGTCAAGGATCATGGATCTCGTGACATGACATGGAAACCCGACACAATTTTTTATTTTTAGCACAAAACCCGATGTACGTGGGTTGTAATGGTGAAACTTGCTCATACACATGTTGTATAATTGTTAGGGAGCATATATGTGAAAAAATATGACCTTTAGTTATGGGAAGTGAAAAAGGGGACTTCAAGTCTGCATAGGGAACTGGAAAAGGCCTTCTGAGCAAGTTGCATGGGGTGAGGCAAATCTTGCTATAACATGGAGGAAGGGAAGACCGACACTGCTATTTTTTCCCTGTTACCAGAAAAAGATGTGTGTCATGTTAGTAGGAGGAATCACACAAGGAGAGAATTTAAGATGATAGCTGAGCTAGGGAGATGCGAGATGGAAAGTGTCATGTTGGACCTGTGATCCGAAAAGCACATCTTGCCAAAGAAATCATGGGAGTTGATGGGTTGTGTGGTCCCCCATTCAACTCAATCTTGGCAACCAATAAAAAATTTATTCGATTGGTAAGATAGAGAAAGTGGAAGTGAATGTCGATAGGGTAAAAACTAAAGAATATTTTGAAGTGGTCGATATTATGGATGACTCAGACCCCTATCCAACTCTAATTGGAATTGACTGAGAATTTGATAACAATGTCATTCTAAATCTAAAGCAACGACAAATGTCTTTTGAGACAGACACCTTGTGTGTCATTGTGCCACTATATCTAAATGAGGGTGATAGATATAATGATCCCATAAATCAAGATGCACAGAGCTTGATCATTGAGAATATATACAACATCACAAGGCACGAGGAGGAATATGTGAATTTGACAGCCAATGGAAAACTAAGATGGAGAAGTGTATGTTCCTATGAAATGGAATCAAAGGATGCAATGGCTAGATGGAAGAATAAGTTATATGAAACATCAACCAGGACATGTGATCGAATTACCAAAGTGGTGTGCTAGATCATAATGAAGCTATGTAATTTACCAAGGTTTGATGGAATTGGCTAGGTAGACACATTTTCTAGCACATAAGGAGGAAAGTGTGTCAGATATCAAAAGGATTCATTCCATAGATGCAATATTCATGGGAATTCCTATGTGTTGGTGGGAGACACACTTAGCAGATCTATCAGACTGGGCATAGGTGGTAGAGTGAATCAAGGTACGAGTCCAACCCATGACCAAATTCAAATTAAGGGGTCGGTAACAGGTTACCAAGGATCCTCACTAATGAAAACAATGATTAGATGAGTCAATAAAGTTGGAAGACCACCAATTTCTTGCAGAACACAACCAAGTGGGAAAGAAATAGAGGTTGAAGGCATGGAAGGATCACAATCTATGGCGCAAGGTTCTACAACTTGAAGCCCAACCTGAATGCTTAGTCTTAACTTATGTTATCTAGCTCATAAAACACCCAAGTAAGATACACAAGTTCTAGTTAGGGTCATTCAGACTTTGGTACATTGGTGAGGCTGGTGCGGAAAAATTAGTAACACTCAATAGGAGGCCATTGCAGGGGATGATAAATTGAAGTCAATTGAATAAGTATCATGGCCTATAGGGGTTGGATGTAGTTTGACAATAGGCATTGTACATGAGGGAAATTCATAGTAGATAGAAATTACATAGGGATAGAGTAGGACTTAGAATTAGATTAGTCATAAAGACGTAATGATTAGGTGGATTATACAGGTCAAGACAAAAAGGTGGGACGAGATAAGTTGTACCCGAAATAGATTTAGAATATTCAGAGGAGGTTAAGGTGTAAATGCCCAAGTACAAACCAAAGGATGGAACAACTAGATATGATAGATGGCCACCAAGACACAAACACAAATGGTGATGAAGAGGTAGGTAGTTAGCGCTAAGACATGTTACAATAGCATGTGGAACTAGAATAAGTTATGGACGTAATTTCCAATGATACACTAACAATTACGGTAGTGAATCCCACCACTTATTGACATTAATGTTGAGCATGGGCCTAGGTAGATAGCTAAGCAGTCGTTTATCATGGAGGGAAAGACACCCAACATGTATTTAATGCTCTAAATGCACCGCTTCCATTTGTTATTTTCACAAAGTGTAGAGCAAAGAGCAGAGTGTAGAGAAGAGAGTCAAGAGTAGAGTGATTGAAGATCCTAGAGTAGTACAGTGTGGAGTGAGTTTGTGTTGGCCATTTAACGTGCACAACCCTACGGTGAGACCAAAGTAGAGCTCCCAAGCAAAGTGTGGCAGTGCAACTAGCCAGCTGAGCCAAGAAGTTGACTAGGACAATGGCTTCCACAAGCAATCCCAAACTACGAATGAAAGTCAAAGCAATAAAGGACCAACATGTACCTAAGACCAAAATCACTCCCGATATTAATATCATAGGACCCTTGGTAGGAATGGTTCCCCACCTCAAATACACAGATTATAACCTACAAGATGAGGCATAGTTCCATGAATTGCGCTTTGACGCATACGTAGAGTTTATTCCATGGGTCGAGGGAAGACCGAAACCGGCCACCCAGGAATGGTCCAAGTCCCTTATAAATTAGGGATAATGACATTGTTGGATTACCCACATTTCACGCACAACCCATACATCAACTCATGTTCTTGATTATTACTCAACCAGTTGCATGGAGGATTCCTCTGGATAGACCATGCATACCAAGACAATACTAGTATAATACACCAAGTTTCGAGCCTTTCTACAAAAGGGGAGGATCCATCTACAACGATAACAACTAAGGATGTCATGCAAGACGAGGTGCACAAAAAATTTCGGACACACAGAGGAACAAGAGGAGAAATTATTTTAGATATAAATGACATGAGCTTTCAATTCTCCACGTAGTTACTTTCTTGCAAGCTAATGCACAAGTTTTGCAAGGACGAGTTCTCACTTGGGGTAATCATCATCACAGAGCAATGCATCCAAGGAATCCAGATGGACTAGGTGTAATACATTACGAACAAGTTCATCTAGAAATGCATTGATGCATATGAATATAGCAAGGAGTTTCACTATAGTTGGGTGTTACTATGTGTCACAATGATACTATGGAAGCCACCACCAACCATAGGTACAATGCACAAGTGGAACCATAGGTGGCACCATCCTTCCCCCCGTCGAAATTCATAGAGTTGCAATACAACTTGGACAAAAAGATCCAATGTGAGAACAACAAAACTTTCCAAAAATGGTATATAGAAATGGTTTAGGAAATGGTACAAGAATTCTACATACCATGCAACCTCCTTTCCAACTATGAGGACTATATTCAATTTGAATGTGATTTCCATAATGTTTTCATCACCCCACTCATAAATCCACAAAATCTGGCCAAGATCCTCCCCTTTTGCATTACCAAGGAGGATGTTCAATGGGTTGTCACATAGTGGCCAAAGGAACTTTGGACCATACCACACAAATATGTCAAACAATTGGAAACAAGGAATACGAAGAGATAGGAGCAGAAATAGGCAAAGGCATCCCAACGGGTAAGGAACCAACAGGTGAGTGGAAATAGGAAGAGGAAGCTCGACGGAAAGGTAAATAAGAAATGGGTGAATGGGAATGGGGAGAAAAAGTTTAAGAGGAAAGAAAAGGACAAGGTCTGAAGTAGAAGTGGGCACAAATGACCATGGAGAAGACTCCTCCCATGTAAAGAAAGTGTGCAATAATTGAGCCAAGTCCAAGCACCAAGTCTAGTGAACAAGAGATCACACCTGGTTTGTCACCATGTGTTAGCACTGCGCCCTTCAAAGAGGAATACCCCTCTTATATGCCTATGAAGTATGAGATATGCAAGGTATTGACTGGCTAGATAGGAAAATAAGAAATCAACACAAAAAGCCTAATGCATGATCTAGGGAAACCCCAACACCAGTTCAGAGCATTGATAACGTGTTCCAAGCCAATTTGTACATGCAACAACTGCTAAATAGAGAGGCATCACAAAATTTAGATGAGCTCTATCATACTTGCTACAATAAATGGCCCTACATCCCAAGAACAAAGGGTCACAAGAAGCATTATTGGCACCACATCACCACACAACAATACCCATAAAAGAGTTATGTGGTTCAACCTATTATTTTTCACAAACATTGAGCCATCCACCATCTCAAATCCTCAACCATTACCTTATGTTGAGCTACAGTTGGCGCAAGTGCCTTCAAAGGACCTACACATATATATGAAGGGAATAATAAATTTATTTTGGGATAGGCAGTGTGCACTCAACCAATCCTATACAAATTTGTAGTAGAAGCACGCACAAGATATTGTTGCACATCGGGAAACTAAACATAATCATGCACACAAGATAACAATGCACAAAGAGAGAAAAGAATGTAATGAAGTGGAGGTTACTACACACGCATTATTAATTAGTGCAGTGGGAAGTCTATGCGAAAGTCCCCAATACAAAAACATAAACTTCAGACCTCTCGGTGCCAAGTAAACTTGACAAAGTAAAGGAGAGGGTCCAATACCTGTAAGCAAAAAACATGGAGCTTTAGGAAAATCTTAAGCACACCCACTCAATCAGAACAAGGGGAGTTACAACAGCAAATTGTTGTTGCAGAAAAGACACTACATCGAGAAAAACAGGAATGGATGATTTCTCAGGGGTTGTTGAGTACAACTTCAAGCTCTGGATGCACCTATATAATTCCCCCCAAATAAACAACATTGAATATCATATCTACTCAACTGAGGCACAAATCAATTACAAGAAGCAAGTGCTACCCTCCCTACCGTTGGTAGAGCAATAGGAAATCATGAAAGAAATTGTTTTCCTTTACTAGGAGATTGCATCTACTCATTCTGACCAACAAAATTTGTCAGCCATTGTGTTAGACATAATGGATAAGGCCCAACAACACTACTATAAACTCACAGATGAGAATACAAGGGCATCCCCAGTGGTAGAACTAGTTAGGTGTGTGGATCAAACCTACCACTAGGTCAACCACGTCGGGTGATGTCGAAGAATTTTGCAAAATTATGAAGGATATAATGGAATTTTTTTATTAGATCGATGCCCACTTCAAAGAATTCATTATAGAACTCATGAAGACAATTCCATCGATCACCTTTGTCTCACCATAAGTAATATCACTGGATTGAATTTATTCCAACTAATAGTGTTGGGGACTTGTTGGCACCCTAAGGTTTTGAAAAGACTGTGCACGCGTCACAAGTAGGAACTATGCATGTGCCACGAGTTTTCACAATGCGACACCAAGATTCAACACCTGCGCCAACCAGTGTTCTACTACGCAGAACATTTGGTTTTGTATTGCATGTAAGGACTTGTAAATTTTGCATGCTTTCCAAATACTCAAAGATCTCGAGTAATGATTATAACCATTTTTGTAACAACCCTACTAATCATGGTCAGGGTTGTGGGTGAGTGGAAAGTTTGTTATGATTACCATGCTCTAGTACAAATAAAAGGAATCCATGCAAATATGTAAGGGTTGGGGTTTTTCAGAACCAGTTTTTCATTGTCATTTAGCTTCTATGAGTTAGGATTTTTAGTTAAACATTGGTTCATTTATTTTTATGCTCTGCTTCACTAGTTGCTCAAAAGTTGTTATTCCAATATGAGAGAGAAAATAGATCGAGATCTAAGCATATTGTTGGTCTTTGTTTCACTCTGAATGCACTCTGAGCAAGATACGACCCTTTGTGTATTGAAATGTATCTAAATGACTTTAAAATTAATGAATGAAGCATCAAGCACCTTTTCTTTGTATATTATGGTTTCTAGTATGAAGGTATACCTATTATGTATTATTCTACACAACACTCATATGGATGTTATGAATGGATTTGAAATCATTACATGGTTCTGAGTTGGATGTCTGTTGTATATAGTATTCCTTCATGATTCTCACAAACCATCAGTCTCTGTGATTCTCATGGCATCTCGGGTATGAATATATTGATGCCTATGTGGTATTTTTTGGTAAATCCTTTCAAACGCTAGGTCTGAATCCCCGAGCCAACATATGCCAAAAGGGGTAGGGGATAGGGGGAAAACTTTCTTAACTCCTATATTACAATTAATTCTTTCGACTAGCCCTTAGTGTTCCTAAAATTGGCAATAATATTCTCATACAACCTTATTGCAACAACTCTAAACTTGAAAGGAACTTTTATCTCTTCTAACCTATTCCAAAGGTTAATCATGGGCACTATGTCAAAATATTTTCTAAATATATGAAATAACACAGGAGATTTGTTTTATTATTATGACACTCCTCCACAATGAACCTAAACGTAACAATGTGGTCTACAGTTGAATGATAGCTCCTAAATCCAACTTGGCCCTTATCTCTTTTCATGTGGCCTTCTAGCCATATGTTGATCTTCTTTTCCAAAATAAATCCATATAACTTGATAAAAAAGGGCTAATAATAATGGTCCTATAATTAGAGGGATTGTTTTATCTCCACTTTTAAAAATAGGTACAATGAAGCTTTGAGTCTAGGGTTTAGGGAAGCCTTGTTGAATTACTAAGTTGAAGAGCTTGTGGATGTGAGGGACGATGATAGGCACTCCAATTTTTAATATTTATGCTTGGTATCCTTCAATGCCCTTAGATTTCCATTATGTGAGCCACTTAACCCCAAACTCTATGTCATCTATTGAAAAAACTTCTTCCTCTATTGAAATGATTTGAATGTTGTCGACAACATTAGGGCATTCGTAAATATTTTTGAGGTAGGAATTCCAGTTCCTCAAGGGAATCATATTGTTTTCTTTAGTTTTATGCGTCAAAATTTGCCTTAAAAATTTCTTCGGATCTAGCTTAGATAGGTGAAACAACGTTTCTCTTGCTTTATATTTATACAATGCGTTTTTTTTCTTTTCATTAGGGATTTGTATCTATTTATCTTTTAGATTTTAAGGACTCATTAGAAGAATCCCTAATGACTTTTCTAGCATTCTTACTCTCTTTATCATACAAAGAGTTGGTCATTTTGTTTTCCTTTTTACACAAAATCTCAATAGAAAACTTGTTAATCAAAGTAGAGAGGGTTGTCATAAAATTATGATAGAGGTTGTCAATTTTGTTCTTATTTGATAGGAGATTTAGTTCATTATTTAAATCCTTTTAACAAAGATCATATTTATTTTTGTCGAAAATCATGTGCTTTTGGTTATCAAAATTCTCTTCAATGGGGATTTTGTGCATGAGAAAGTTTAGAGTTAGGGTTCAAGGTCTATGATCATAGTCGAGCTCATGGTCGTTTAAAAGGTCAAAATTTACTATTTGGTTGTATATGGGGATATCAAATATCATATAATCTATGACATTATTTCCAAGCCTATGAATACAAGTCATTAGGTTAGATTTTGGCCACTTTGTTAGACCATTGAAAATTATTAGATATTGAGAACTAAAGAGATTGATAAGCTTGATACCAAACAAATTCTTGACCAAGTCTTCATATTTTATTTTGTATCTACCCAATGGATATTTGTATTATCTCCAATGGAAATCTATAAACAAAATGAAAATCTTACCTTGAGGGTTGTTAAAGGTGTCCTCGAGTTCTCTCTCTTTTAGGGGTTCTTTCCTCAAATGGAACTCTCCCTCTGATTCAAAAATTTTTTTAACAACATTTCCTCCTATGTAATGACAATATTGAGGAGAAAATTCAACCGCATAACAATAAGGCTTAAGAGAAGGATTTGTGTAAAGTGGAAACTTCAATTGTTGGAGAAATTTTGCATTATAACTCTAGAAAAACGAGATTATGAAAATGGAGGATGGAGGCCTCTACTTATAAATAGCTTTGGAGCCCATATGAACCTTGAACGAAGAACCTTTGTTTTTATGAGTTGTTGAAGTGATAAAGGGTTGGGAATTGAAACATTGTCCCTTTGACAGGATGAAAAGATTCTTCCTTTATGATATTGAAGTGAAATGAGAACTATGAAAAGCGAACCCCAATAACATTAGGAGTGTTAAAGAATGATTAGAAACTATGATATCGGGATGTCAAGAAATACTAGTCGGTAGTTCATTCATGTATGATTGTCTTTTATATTGGTGGAATTCATCTAAACATATATATTTATTGAAGTGTTATGTCCTTATATATGTTGGAATGAGCCATGTATTACTGATTAGTTTGACCTTGAATTGTAGTAAGGCGTTTCTCATTGGTAAAAAATCAAGAGTACTAAAACATTTAATTGTTGGGATGAAGTGATATATATATCAATATATCTTCCAAGTGGTTGGAGTATTGGGAAGTGAATGGATGTATGAAACTTTATTTTGGATAGTATTATTGGTTTCTTGTGTGTGTCTCTTATGGATAGAAGATGAGATGATAAGGACATTGACTGGGAAGAAGGAACTTGTACAAGAATCATATAGATCCTAGATCTAGAGAAGAAACACATCGTGGTTTTGTCAAGGTTGAAGTTAAGCTAGTGAGCCAAAATTTTGTAAAAAGGACATTAAACTTGTTGTTTTCTAAGAACAAATAGTGCATTGAAGTAGGCTTAATGTATTACACACAAATCCATGTTTAATAGATTGGTTGTGTTGTGTTTTCCTCCATTGTTTGTGTTTTAACGTGTGTTTGTTTTCCCACATTAATAATGTGCACTAGTAGGTAACTATACTTCATTCCATTTTACTTTAAGCAATAAAAAACATGTATACATTTATTGATTCCAATGAAAATCACCTTCTCCATCTTATCTTAATACAAATGATTTTTTTATTTTTATATTTAAGATTTTAATTATATTAATTAATTATAAATATGATTAAAAAAAAGTCTACCCACTTGTGTTAATAAAGATATTTCAAATTAAGTTTTTTCTATATTTTATATAAATAGAGGCTTTATGATCTTAATACTTTATCAATATAAGTATCCACTTATATGAGATAACTCTTCTTCCATATCATTTTACACAGTTATATTCTCTTTAAAGTGCAAGTGCCTCTAAAGCGTTATATTTTTTATTGATATTTTTATTACTATAATATTTTTCAATTTTCAATTTTAAATGTTTAATAATACTATCTTTATTAGAAAAGCAGACTCCCCATGGTGCTTTACAATGTACAGTTATTTATTTTTTATTGATATTTTTATAACTATCATATTTTTCATTTTTCAATCTTAAATGTTTAATAATACTATCTTTATTAGAAAATCACACTCCCCATGATTGTTTACCATGTACAGTTATGTGATTGTAAATCTCTCTCTGGTTGGCTTTTTTGGCCTAACGACGGGAGTGGCGCGCATGGCGAAATTTAAATTCCTGCAATGGAGGGAACCAACAGAGGGAGACTAACACCGGTTCTTGGCATTGGAGACGAACCTAGACAAACGCCAGGAGCCAGTAGTCTTTTATCACAGAAAACACCGATTGGTTTCTACATCCAGTGCACGATTTGCTTAAGCTCCTTGTTCTCGATCGCATTTCTTTCCTTCTTGGGACCCGGTTTGTTCGTAAGAGCCTGGATGCTGTCTTCTACCGAGTTTAAACAGAACCGTCTTTCTTTTGGCCGGTGGACAATGTTACTTTTTTAAACTCCAGCTCTGACCAGCCTCTACCCTCCGGTTTTGGACTCAGTGCGTTCTGGCCGCCCTGGGACCCGATCCTGCCTTCTTTCCCCTGGCTGCAGCGTAGGGATTGGTGACAACATGGTCGCTGTCTCCCACAGAGCTTTCCACCGGATCTGTCTTCTTCTTGGCCACTTTTGCGGGATGGATTCTCTATTGAACAACCTCATGCAACCATCTGATGAGGTGATCTGGAGACAAGCGGGACTTTTTGACACCGCTGATGCTCACAAGTCTAAACATAACAAAGTTCCTCCCTTGTTGTATAAGTCCCCTCTTCTCGTCGAGGCCTCAAAAGGACAACATTCGGATTTTCAGACAACAGACAGAGCTCCAGTGGATGCTCCTTCTTTCTTGGTTGATCCCTGTAAAACGTCCCGGCTTCCTCCACAGAGTGGTTGTACTATTCTACCTCCTGCTCAGGGACCACAAAACACTCCCTTTAGATCGAAATAGTCAGCCCATATCGGTCGAAAGGCCTGGAAATCCAACAGAAGAGCAAAAAGACTGGTGCTGGGAGACGATGTGGGACTAGAAGATCTCTGTCAAATGTCGCTTTGTGGCTTAGTGGGGCGTTTCTCCTATAAACAACTTAGAAACATTCACCTGATCGACTGGATAAACCTGCACTGGCTTCCTCTTCTTGGATACTCCCCTGAGGTCATCTACCTCAAAAAAGGCTGGTTTGGCTTTATTTGCAAGTCTCCCGAAGATGTCTCCTTACTTCTAAGTAAGTTTTGGGTTTTAGGGAGATCTAGTCTCATGCTCAAGCGCTGGAGGATGGCTTTCAACCCCGACACAGATTATTTCCAGCATAGGCACCTGTGGGTCCTCCTTCCAGGTCTCCCACTGTTCCTCTGGAATGAAGGAGCTCTTAAAGCTATTGGTGAGTCTTTGGGCACTTTCATTGTTGTT
>JASDQU010308188.1:0-10233 GCA_032191745.1 Picea mariana
AAGGTAACAACATAACATGAAAAACAAGATTAAAACAAAGTATATCCCAATGACTGAATAATAGGTAAACACAAAGATGGGTCAAACCAATTAAGAAAAAGGAAGGTGAAGCCTTCAATTTGTCAACTTCACAAGAATTCTTGCCTCAAAATATTATAAAGAAACAAGATTATCAACTTGATATCAAACTTGAAAAATTATCTTTACAGTAAAATTTCCACTGTATAAATTATCAGTGAAGAATAAAAAAACATTGCAATTCGAATAATGAATTCAAGCATGAATAAAGAAATAACAGAATAGAAAAAGAGGGTCTAACCATCCATATGCCTTTGCTATTAAGTGTCAAATTGAACATAAATGCCTTTACAATGTGCTTCACAAAAAGGTCCCTTGGATCTCCAATTTTTCGACTTGAACATGGTCTTTCTTCTGTCTATTTCAACTATCTATAAAACTTCCAGATCCTATCATCTAGTATAGCTTTAATGACTAGAATTCGAATAGTATTTATCTACTAAGGTAGTTCACTCAAAAAGAGCTTCTACAATCCCAAAATAGATCACAACTCAACAGCTTGATATTGAAAATATTGCCAGCATTACATTTGACTCTACAAAATAGGAATTTAGTTTGAATTTGTAAAACAGATTGAGGTCTTAGCATTTTACTGACCAAAAACGAGTAGGCCTTGCCATATTTCCTGGAAAACGTTTAAATCATAATTATAGCAAATTTCCATGTTACCTTTAGCATATAATCACAACAGTGGCTTTAACATTTCTCTGTTTGAGCTTTATGGTAAGCACAACATTGTGCCAATAGAGTCTGAAATTAATCTCCCTGAGTTCTTTGACCAATGCCCTTTGCTCTTTCTTATTCTTTTTAAAACTTTGAATCCTTTCTTGTTGGCGAGCATTCCATTGTTCTATCTGCGCCTTCTCCTTCTTTAATTGTCTTATTGTTTTCTGAAACTCCTTGACCTTTTCTTTATCAGTTCAAATTTTAACTCTGAATCCTGAGCATTCTTCAAAAGGTGTAGGTTCATTTAGGTTTAAGGCAACTCTGGGTTCCTTGGCTTTAACTTGGTACTTTGAGACTAATTCCGAGCTATGTTCTTCCTTAGAACTTGCTGAATCTATAGCTTCAGGCACATCTCGTATGCGATCCGAGTCTTCAAAGTAATCCTGTTTATATTCAGGAGTTTCACTAGTACCTTTAGCCATCTCTTTAGCTTTTGCTAATCTAGTTGAAGCTCTCGTTACAGGACCTGTAGGTGGTGAAATTATTCTTTTTCCTTTGCTGACAGATTTCTTGGGCAATGGAGTTCTTTTTTCCCTTTGCTTCAACATTCTCAGAGTTATCTTCTATGATTATGAAGTTTTCTTCTTTGATTGATGGATTGAACATTGCCTTTGACTTCAGTCTATACTTGTTGGTGACCCTAGTAGAATTTCTTCTAGGTTTCTGTGATACAGACACACCTTTAACCCTTTTCCCTTTGGTTGCATCACCCCTTTTACTGGTTGATGGCATTTCAAGCTTGACTGTAGTTTGAGTATCAAGATCATTATCTGAATCATTTTCCCCTTTAACATTTTCCTCAGAAAACGTTTCAATTTTTGGCTCCCACCTAGGTCTTTTACTTCTACTCCTCCTGGTCACCCTGATATCAGAAATTTCCTCTTTCACAGGGGTTTCATCGAAGATGTCTCGACTCCGTGTAACAATCTTTCTCCATTTGCCTTTCTTCTACTTATTGGACTGAGTGACAGGGTTTAAAGATCCCGTGAGCCAGCTCCAGGGCTTCTGTAATTCGTTCAAAGCAGACATGACTAAGGTTTTAATCAAGACTTGATGGAAAAGGATGATTTTAGCATTGGTGGAGAGTGACTGCACTCTTTTTGACATCTTTATCAAGCTTTTGGGCAAAAAATAAGGGAGATTTAATGGGTAATCACCGTTTAAATGCATTAGTATCCTAACGTGGTAGATATAGACCAGTGAGAATCTACCTTCACAGGTGATATACCTGTGAATCATGATCAGAGTCGTGTGCCATTCGGGTCGAATCCAGCTATGAGGTATTCCCCTTCTCCAATCCAGATTTTGCTTGTCTAGAAGCAGGAATTGGTTTACAAATTCAGTAACCACATGCTCTTTCTTCCACCATTTATCTCCTCCAACTACTAGCCTGCAAGCCTTTGCGATAGTCTATTTTGTTACCAGCATCAGCATTTTACCGATTTCGACCTCGTGACCATCGAAATTCAGAGCGAACTCCATGGAGACCTGCTCATCATAACCCTGAAAGTGGTGAGGAATTCAAACCACCCAGCGTCTTTGAACCTTTGAGCCATCTGTGGATAGGCTTCAAGAAGTTCGACACCCTCTGGTTCTATTATGACAACCTGTCCGCTCCTCTTTGGCGCCATCAAACACAATTCTGCAACTGCACGCTCAGGTTCCAAATTTGCCACCTGCAATTGTTAGTTTATACCATTCCTTTGAGTGGATACCTGCAATCCTCACTGCAAGATTGAATTCAACGAAATAGAATAGGTATAATATAATGATCATCAAGAAAAAGGGTGATTTGAATTGAGTCCTATGCGAGTACACAACGATCGAATTATGAAATGGTTGAATTTTGCAAATGATTTCCTATCTTTTGTGGATGCATGCGAACTCTCAACCCATGATTCGTGTCATCATAACAAAATCAGGATGACAGGCGTGTATTAAGGTATGATTATTTGGCACTACGGGAATAGGCTTATTCCTGTAGCGCTATTAATGACTTAGCAAAATTTGAACATTTGAAATTCAAACAGGCATACAAGGAGGCACCTCATTTTTAAACCGTGTCTTTCAAAATCAAACTTAAATAAACTATCCCAAAACTGTAATGCAAACCATAAAAAACAAAAATTGAAATCAACGAGAAACATAAAATGAAGTGTGGGTAAGGAAGACTTAAGATAAGGGTTTCTCACTAAACCAAGACAAAATTAGAGACTAACAAATGTTATACTAGATATTTGAAGATCTTATATCTTATTTGAGTTAAAAGGCTTGGTAATCCCAATTCCAATGTGGCAAGTACCAACCAATATAATAGAATGAAATGGAATGAATATAAAATGTGCTTCCTGCCTATTTCTAATCTATGTGTCTAATAGTGGTATCAAAGTTGCCTCTATCCTTAAGCCTGATTCACTCTGGTAGTTGTTTATAACATCTAAGCAGAAACGCCTTTGCCCTATGCATGCTCGCAGTTTGCACCCCTCTACATTACTCTGCTAGTCTACATTATTGCACATGCTATCCTGTCTGCCATCTCTACTGTTTAGTTATTATCTGCGCCCATCTAAGCCTCTGTCTAATTATGCCAACACCCTCTCTACACAAGCATTAGGGTTGCCTACTTGCAGTTCGCGCCCATTAGGTTTTCCTGGGGAGTTGTTTGTTGTTTGCAGTCATTACACTATCCCTGGTTCGACTCTTTTCTGCTTGATTTCTTCCAAGATCAAGGTTCCTTTAGGAAGCTGGTTTCTAAATCGAGATATTATTGTTTGATTTATTTCAAGATCAAGGTACCTTTAGGTACATGTTGTGCTTCTTTTAACAGAGAATCTATCTATATATGTTTAAATTTTTTTCCTTCTCTTCTAAATTTTTACGTAACTCTTCACCAATAGACTCGAGCTTATTATTATGAAGCTTGCAAATCCCTTTCAGATAGTTGATGACCAAACAAGAGTCATTGAATACCTATGTAACGTCCCCGACCATCAACCCCATTGCTGGGCAACGCTACTACGCAGAACATTCTCATACTTATATATATAACATGCATATTAAATCAAATTAACAGATTTAATGAAATTTAACCAACAATACAGAGTAATCACAGTATTACTGCTAACATACATAATTAACATTAAATATCATTGCAATGGAATACATGATAATATTAGAAGCATCACAGACATGCATTTTAATTGAAATTAAACACATAATGATACTTATCTTTGAAAATGTAGTAACTCCACCAACTACGTGTAGACCTTCCACGAACCTCCCAGCCTTAGACCACATTGCTCATCATGCTCAGCAGTGGCTCACCCCCGAGCTAGGACTAAGCTCCACCCAAGGCAAGGGAATCCTAGACTAGGCTGAGGTTACAGGAAAACTGCACAGAGAAACTAGAAGGATTCTCTCTAGGAGCCTTCTTATGCCCATTACTCACGGACTCTCATTCCCCACATACATGTTCCACCTGGGAGTATACACCTTTACAAGCACAGCCCATCGATGCTTCACCTCCCTCTCTAGGTCTCAGCAACATGTCGGATTAGGTATTCTCAGAGCTCCGTAGTTGGTGCTGGACTCTCTCTAGGAGAAAACCACTTCCCAACAGACTCCCTCACCTGGAGAGAGCTGCTCACAGGCCTGGCAACCTACCTCTTCAACCACGAGGCTAACAACTCAGTTCTTCAGCCACTTTCGACTCAGTTCCAGCAAGGTATGGGTGACAACAATGGTAACTGGTCAACACCACTGAGGAAAATAGAAGGTTGCAACCCAAGAACGGTTCGGGTACGGACTTGGCTCTACAATGTGGCTAAGCTGGGTTCATAGGACACATAGGAGACATGACTCAATCCACAGGTTTTCCACTAGATTTCAGGGTGCGAGACAAGGAATCAACGTAGAATTCGAACGCAGACTCCAATGGTTCAAACGGAGGATGCATCAGCTTCTCAGGAAAAACATCATAGGTTGGCCTCACAGTTTCGGGTTTCAAAGCTGCATGAGGTATGCATGCAGAGATCAGACATAGAGGTAACACGGTTCAGACAATGGACGCAAGAATGGAGGATGAACCCCCATCACGGCTCAATTCTTGGGTTAAATTGCATGTGCCTGGTCTGACACATGTCGCCCATGAAGCTGCATGCACTCCATCAAGTATGCGTTCCCTTTTCCAGGAACTTAGGATAAAAGTATACCTTTCAAACCACTTTGGAATAATAATAAATTATTATCTCAAGGACTTAAGCCCCTAAGCTTAGCCCCTCTTTCCAACCTTTTAGCCCCCTTTTCCCTTACCGACTCTGTGTAAGCTTAGTCCCCCATAACTCTTTCTTCGTAGTCGGTATGCATGCAACAATGTTTAATCTTTATTAATGTTCTACATAATTACATATACAAAAACAGGTTCATGGCCTTTAACACTTAGGCTCTCCGACCTAATAAACACATAATCCCACCAGCTTATCAATACTCGGCTCACCAGCCTACAAAACATGATTTACAATTCATAAACATGATTACAATTCATAAACATGATTACAACATGGCTCGTCCTTGGGGATATTACAATCCCCTCCCCTTATTTTTGCACTGTCCTCAGTGCAAATTTTACACAACATCAACAAGATTTTCAAAATATTTAAAAAGATGCGATATTCTACCCGCATAGCATCTTCATGTTCCCAAGTCGCGTCCTCAGGATCATACTAGGTCCATTGGACCTTTACAAGCCCTATGGCTCGATTTTGGAGCTGTTTTCTTTTATGGTCCAATATGCACACAGGATGCACTTGCAGGACACCTTCTTGTTCCACCTGAATCACATTCCAATCAATTACATGATTAGCATCATGTATATATTTCTTAAGCAATGAAACATGAAACACATTATGTACAATCATGGATGCAAGTAATGCAAGCATTTATGCAACTGGCCCAATCCTTTCTAGGATTTCAAATGGCCCACAAAATCTAGCTGCCAACTTGGCGCATTTTCCCAGCTTCAAGGAACTTCTATTGGCTTTCACTTTCGGGAAAACATGGTCGCCCACTTTAAACTCTCTGTGGGTTCTGTTTTTATCACCATAACTTTTCTGCCTGTCTTGGGAAGCCTTTAAATTCTTCTTAATTTTTAGCATTTGTTCTTCCATTTTATTGAGCAACTCTGACCCAACTATTGCCCAATCAACTGGATTATCCCAACTTGCTGGAGTATTGCACTTTCTGCCATAAATTTCTTCAAATGGGCTCATCTTCAATGATGCTTGATACCCATTGTTGTAGGCAAATTCTACCAAATGTAGGTAGTCTTCCCATTTAGATGGTTTGTCCACCACATACATCCTTATCATATCTTATATTACTTTGTTCACCCTCTCTGTTTGTCCATCAGAATCAGGATGATAAGCTGTGCTAAAGTTCAGATTCGTTCCAAACCCCTTGAATAACACTTTCTAGAAATTTGAGGTAAATTTCGGGTCTCTGTCAGACACAATTGTCTTGGGAATTCTGTGCAATCGTGCCACTTCCTTCATAAACATGTCGGGAACATCCACTGCCTTGTGAGTAATCTTTAATGGAATGAATGAGTAGATTTCATAAGCTTTTCCACCACCACCATGATTGAGTCATGTTGCTTTCCTGTTTTGGGCAATCCTGTGATGAAATCCATTGTCACTACCTCCCACTTCCACCCAGGAATGGGTAAAGGCTGCAACAACCCTGCTAGGTGCTTGTGCTAAGCTTTAACCTTCTGGCATTCTATACATCTGGCGATGTATTTTGCAATTTATTTCTTCATACCTGACCAAAAGTAATGGCTCTTGACTGCTGCCACAATTTTCTGATATCCAGGGTGCCCAACATAAGGCACATTATGCATTTCATTCAAAATCATAAGTTTCAAGTACTGGACATTAGGTACATAAATTTTGTTCTTGTACATAAGTGTTCCGTCAGTTTCCAATTTATAATTCTCCACTTTCTGTGGCATCTTACCTTGCTGTAGCTTTTCTACCAAATTCATGTACTGCAAAACTATATTTGCAGCCTTCAAAATTTTGTCTTTAATATCAGTTCGATACATGCTAATGGCTGTAGCATGCAATTCATGCACTCTCTTGCTGAGTGCATCAACCACTTTATTCTCCTTCCCTTTGATATGCTTGATATCAAAATCGTACTCACAGAGAAACTCCAACCACCTACTCTGTCTAGCGTTCAAAATTGGCTGATCAAACAAATACTTTATACCATTATGGTCTGTCCTCAGTTCGAACCTCCTTCCCATGAGCTAATGCCTCCATTTCTTTAGAGCGTGTACTATGGATGCCAACTACAAATCATGAGTGGCATAGTTCTTTTTGTGCTCTTTCAGCTTCTTGGACTCATAACATATTACAAATCCATTCTAACTGAGGACTCCTCCCAGTCCTTCTTTGCATGCATTTGTGAACACTACAAAATCCTTATTTGGGTCTGGGATCCTCAGGATTGGAGCACTGGTTAACAACTTCTTCAATCGCTGGAAGCTTCTCTCACATTCTTTTGTCCACTGAAATTTCTTCTCTTTCCTTTGCAAGGAAGTGATAGGGTGAGCTATCCTCAAGAACCCTGCGATAAACCTTTTGTAATAACTAGCTAGACCCATAAAGGATCTGACTTTCACGTTCTTTGGCACTGACCATTCTCTGATGGCCTCAATATTCTCAGGATCTACAACTATCCCATCCTTCGAAATAATATGCCCCAAGTAATGGATCTGCTCCTGATAAAATGAGCACTTTCTCAACTTGGAATACAACTGGTGCTCTCTAAGCACCTGCAACACCATCCTCAGATGTTGTTCATGCTCTTCCTCCGACTTGGAATACACTAGAATGTCATCCAGGAAGACTATGACAAACTTGTCTAGATAGTCCCTGAATACACCATTCATCAGGCTCATAAAAACAATGGGTGCGTTCGACAACCCAAACAACACCACTTTGAACTCGTAATGACCATACCTTGTTCTAAAGGTGGTCTTGCTGATGTCTTCATCCTTTATCCTTACCTAGTGATATGCCGACCCGAGATCTATCTTCGAAAATATCTTCGCATCCTTCAACTGATCTAAGAGGTCATCAATCCTCGGCAAAGGATATTTGTTCTTTACAGTTACTTTGTTCAATTGTCTGAAATCGATACACAATCTCAGTGTCCCATCCTTCTTCTTCACGAACAGGACCGGTGTAACAACCCTAGTTAAATAACTAATTGTCAAAGTTAAATAATTGTTTAAGGTTTATTAAGTTTAATTAATTAAATAATTAATTGTCCTAATGTATATTAATTAATTAATTATTATTTATTAATAATAATAATAAATAAATAAATAAATTATTTATTTATTGTTTAATATATATTAATTAATTAATTAACTCATTAAATATTTGGGGAATGAATTAAAGTTTAATAAATTTTAATTTATTAAAAACTTAACGTATTGAATGGAGGGATAAGGTGGTTGGCATTGAATGGAGAGATAAGGGGGGGAAAGGCAGTGAATGGACGAGGGGATATGAGGGGGAAAAGACATTCGAGAAGAGGGAGAGGAGCACCTTTTGATTTTGGGGGGCAGGGAGAATTTTTGGGGAGATTAGGAGATTGTATTGGAGCATTTTCCAGGGGAGGGATTGGAAAACTGTATTTCTGGTTTTGGCTTGAGGAGTTTGTTGGACTGTTACAGGGGAGCATCTGTTGCTAGGAGTTTTGGGCTTGGGGGCTAGGAATCCTTATGGAATCCTGGAGCTAGGGAGCCGGATAGACTCTGTTCCTAGTTGGCTGGGAGGAAAGATTTAGTTTTGGGCAGAGTGTGGCAGAGCAGCTTGGGCACAGTTTTGGCTTTAGCTTGGACAAACAGAGTTGGGAAACAAATCACTTGATAGGTATTTTTGTTCGTTATTATGGCATGTTCATTATCGTATGATGATTCAATATGTTATTTATGATGTGTACATTATTCAATATATCATTTACATCACGCTTCCCATTTGGAATTTTGCTGAGCCATAAACTATAAACTATTACATGTTGTTGATGTTATTTTTCTGAATATAGAACCGTATAAGAAATTATAAATATCAATGTTATGATTAAATTTAATTAATTCTAGGTTCTGTTAGCTAGGACATTACACATGGTATCAGAGCCCTAGTTTAAAATCTGGGGCCAAGGACCTACCCACCTACTCAGAATTGACCTAGAAATAACCCTGAAAACCTTAGAAACGATTGTAAATTTGAAGGGGGTCTATTCACCTTAGAACCTGTAAGAAGCCTCACTTGAAGAAGGAGCATTTTTAAATTAAAAAAACCTAAAAAAAAAATTTGTCATGACAATCGTAGTCTCACCAACTTTAACTTTGCCACGGCCTAAGTCTTTGTTATTCTGCAATCCTCTGTGACCCAAAGTTTTAGTTGCTCCGAAGTTCGATATCCTCTTATTGTAGTCATTCAGAGAAACTTAACAATTACATGACTATCTTACATACATTGATTATATCTATGCATGCTAGCACTCGATTACACTGCAATAGGAACTCCCTTATAATCTGCTGAAAACTATAAAATACCAAATGCACCAAATATATTTTCTTATTTCAATTAGACAACATGTAACAACAAAATACTAGACTTAATCTTCCTCTTGGCAGAGTAGTAACTACTTCATTGTTGATAAGGAATAGCAGATCTGAATATACATAGTCTTTGTTATTGTGAAAACCCTAACCTAAAATATTGCCTTTTGAGGCCAATCTCCAATTCATTTCCAAAGCAACTAAGAGCTACACCGAGTAACGAGCCACACATCAATTGTCAAAGCCAAGCACCTGTGCCAAGCAAGCCAACGCTTTGAGAAATATCCCAACACCAACGCGCTCCAACAAAATGACTGTCATATTACACACAGCCGATGTAAAACACATAGTCCAGCGCACCAACAAACAACCCCACGCGACTTGCAACCACAACACACAGTCAAAAAATAAGTCACTATAACCAAGCGCAAGCGCCAGCCCCACGTGACCTGCAACCACAACACACATTCAAAAAATAGGTCACCGTAACCAAGCACAAGCGCCAGCCCCACGTAACCTGCAACCACAACACGTAGTCAACACATAAGTCACCAAAACCAAGCGAAAGCACCAGGCCAAGCGAAAGTATCAATGCATGTGCTGAATGGAAAAACTCTTACCAACGATTCCTCTCCTCTGCATCAAGCCTAGTCTGCCGAGAGGGAGAGTGCAGAGTGGGGAGGCGACAGAATGATAGGCGAAGCGAGGGTTGGGTGTGTAGGGTTTGGGGATAGAGAGCTTGGGAGTGTGTGTAGGGTTTTGGGTAGTGATGACCTTGGGAGGGGGCACGTGGG
>JASDQU010308188.1:30121-46524 GCA_032191745.1 Picea mariana
CAAAGAAACTACATTGATATGAGTTGTAAACCTTATCTATTGATGAGGTGTTGTCATGATCCACTTATGAGTTGTCAATGAGATCTAGATCTAGATATACAAGTGGTCCAATCCATGTACTATAAATTCATACCATGAGATCAATTCAATGAATGAGAATGCCATAAACTCTTTTTCGTCAATTCTTGTCTTGTCTCGCTTATGTTAATTCTTAACATGGTATCAAAGCGACCTTGAGTCCTAAGGGGCTTGATAATTCCATGGTAGTGTTCCATGGAAATGCATTAAAGGAGACAAGGAGAGTGAATTTGAAAACACAGATCTGATGGATGCATAGAAGCATCTTGAATGCATAGTTGGAAAGGGTTGAGTTTTGTGAATATTATTGTGTAGGCGATGGTCGAGGAGCAACATTTCGAATACAATGTTTGGTAAGTGATATTCTCAACAACGAGCTATAATCCGTAGTTAATCCATTAGACTATCCAAACAATCTGTTTGTCAATTTAGAGGTGAGATATATTTTTTTCAATTTATTGGAGGGCTTATTTCTGTAAAAATTGCTTCAGATCTATATTTTATCAATGTTATGATGAAAGAAATTGTCTGAAAGTGAGTTTCCCATCTCGATTTCTTTGTTAGATTTATGCAGGGAAATCTAATTATAAAGAATCTTTTGTTTTTAAACCATCCAAAGACCTCTTTCAATGTTATTCCTGCAATCTCTTTCACCTCTGTCTTTCTACTATCTTCCTTGGCCTCTTGGAGACGGTAGTGACCTTAGCACACACCAAAGATATGTACATAACAACAATACTGACCTCCACAATGTTTAATTACACCGATACGCATACACCTATTAGAATCGATGGACTAATCAACCTTTTAATCATAAATTCTAATCTTATGGTCAACGATTGAACATGCTGGCATATTCTTCGTCATCGTCTCTAATCAATGGATGAGATTTTGATAAATTAACTTCATCTCATTTATAAAGGCGTACGTTTATGTGTTTACTTTTTCACATTTACTTAATATGATTAAAAAATTACTTGTTGGTCACCAGATTGACACATTAGGTGATTAACAATTGATTGTACTTTGTCAGGCTCCCATTTAGTTAGCATGGCAGGTGTTGAGAGTGTGGAAAGATGGAGTTTAGGTTGTGGTATTTGCTTCCTCTACCAATTACTCCACACTTATGTGTGTCTCTGTGGTTTATGGCCACAACATCTGGTATTTTTTCCCCGTTATCCCCATTTTGTGGGATAACTAAGGAGATTATGTCTCGAGGCCCTCAGGTTGCAAATCTGGAGTGTCGAGAGATTACATGACCAACATTATCCACTTGCATAGATGGAGACCCTTCTCACCACCACAGAGGTCAGAATTTTCAGATGGCATCTACCACAATAGCTAGTTTCCGAGAGGCATCGGGCCTTACACTATGAGGTACAAGTTAGGTATTATGGTGACTGTCATGTCAATATTTGAGGCATTTTGAGTATGTTGTATCTTAGACTGTTTTAGGTTTCATGACATATGCTTGGAAATTATGCCTTTTTTCCCATTTCACCTTGGTGGTTGACATTGTGCCCTAGTAAGTGTTCTTCCTCGGGAATGGGTTTTCTACTAGGAACTCCCTTGAAGATCCATCATACCGTTCCCAACCATACTTACCACTTTCCATCACCTAAACCCCCCATTTCCTTGTCTCTTGGGATTATAGAGTGTATTGACCCAAGAAGGGGTTGTCCCTCATTCCATGGGAAGAAGGGGCTGAAGGCCCAGAGGGATTGTTGTTGGATAAAAAGATAAAAGCCTATATATATACCTTCCAGATGATTCACCTGGGGATCCCCCGAGAAAGCAATGAAACGCTTCTCTATAAGAAAAGGGGAACCTACAAGAATAAATAATAATGAATGCTTAGGGGGTTAGTTGGAGGATAGGAGGTCTCATTATGAGTCGACCTATCATGATCATGGGTATCTAGCAATATGAAATTACCATCATCTGGCCACCAAGTCAGGGTAGTGGCTCTCAATTGCACAACTGAGAGAAAGGGGGTCTCATCATGAGCCAACCTTCTCATTTCCACAAGGTATTTGTGAGTGACATTGTCATTATCTAGACACCACACCAGAACAATGGCCTTCAACTCATCTTTTAAAACATGAAAGAAAAAAAGAATGGAAAGAGAATGGGCTTGCAAAAAAATCATTGCAAATGAAGGTGCCACACACCCTCTATAAAGGCACCCATGAATGAGACACTACAACCCCTTGTATGTCATGAACCCCATGCCCAGTGAGTCTTGATCCATAACCACTTCATCTACTTCATATGGATTAGAGAGGGATCACTTAGGAAACAATCATTGACCTAGGGAAAGATCTACCCAATAAGACACCTCATCAACCCTCTCATATCCAAGCTTAGCAAGTCGTATAATGTCTTTGAGCACTTACTTGTTTGACTAGATAATCTTTGATGCACATGCTTAGGTGGCTCATTTATTGATTTTATTTACTCACCATGATATTATGACTTGAGATCCTTGGAGGGCGTGCTTATTTGTTTTTGCAAGATCTAGTTGGTGGACAGTTTTGGAGGAACAAGGCTAGCTTGGGATTCCATGGGGCTTGAAGCCCACAGGTTGGATGCTAAAGGCCCGCATGCTGGATGAGAGAGACATAACTTCGGAGGCCTAAAAGATATTATGGATGACATGACCTAGCTCTTGCATGTTAAACGTTTTTCCAAGGAGAGGTAAAACGTCACCTTTGGAGGCTTGACATCACCTAGAGGGGCTAGGGTTTGGTGGTGGAGACATGGCTCATTGACACAAGGACGTTTTGAGGAGAATAAGACTTTGAACATGAGGAGATGGCTTAAATGATTGACATGTGGCCTTTGGAGGCCTAACTATGCATTTCCAACTCCAACGACTTGCTCCTAGTGTCAAAACTCCCCCTAAAGGGGCGACAACACCTTATGCTAGGGTTTCTTTTGTGTAAAAATAAATTGTTTAATATTATTTTATTGCAAGGGGTAATATAATGGTTGTGTACCCCTTATCTTATGTTTTACCCTTGCTAATGTGGACACACTATGTGAGTGGCATTTTGTATAAATAGAGATCATAAGATCTCATTTTAAATCATAACTCTCCCATTATGAGAAGTATTGGACTAAAATTTTTGCTACCCTTGAGGCTTTTTTCTATCTTGTGCTATGATATGGTTTCTCTTTGGTTGTGGAGTTGATGATGATGATTCCCTGGCTCTTGGAGGTCATTCTTTTATTATTGTGGTGGTTATCTTGGCATGATATGGTGTATCTTGTTTCTATTTGGATTGGTAAGCATTTTACTTGTTGCTATCATTTGTAATTAAAGCTCAAGGTTGATTTTTCTAAGGCTAGGTAGGGAGTATAAGTGCATACACCCATACTTTAGCTCCATCATAATTTTAAGCATAGAATTTATTGTTTGTGAGGGTTTTGCTAAGGAAGTATAAGGGAATACACCCCTTAGTTTTAAAACCCTAGCTAGGTTACTTGCCTAAGGGAATACTAGGGTTTATACCCCCAAGGAGGTAGTATCTTTAGCTATTTTCTCTTGGCCCCATTAACCCATAATCAAAGGCACTAATCGTTGCATTGGTAAATGTGAAAGTTTCAAGTTTTGAAGTTCTCTCACTTGGAAGTTGTTCCTTGAGCCCGAGGATTCTTGCCTCATTGAGGCATCCTCTTTCATCCACTAAATATAGATTCTATTACAAAACTAACCTACATCCACTAGGGTGGCATAAAACTAACTCTCCAACCCTAGATAACTCCTAAATTAACCCTGGGAATTGATTACAAATTCACCCTAACAAACTACTAACCCTGACACACTTTTTGAGCTAGCTAGAAGTGATTTTCATTGTTTGATTTTTCTGTTATAAATCTTGGTTTGATACAACCATAAGGCTGATAAATATCACTGCAGTAAGCTTTTGTTTTAGCCTTTCTTTTGTTCTAAAGTATTGCTTTATCATTGTCGAGTCAAGCTAGCTTTCACTAGCTTGTCTCTTGCTTATTCAATTATACTTTAGCATCTCTTTTGAAACATTTATTTTCTTCTATATTTTGATATATGTCATTGAATTTACTAGAATTAGGGACATCAAGATTAACTTTCTTGTCCAACTAACATATTATATCATATGCTTGTTTTTCTTTGTGTATCAGGTAGGTATTCACACTTGGCAGGTTACTCAAATCATTGGCAACCTTAAGAAACCCTATAGACTCTTTTCCAAGCTCCCTTTTTCATATAGAAACTTGAAATTTAGGGGAATCCATTCATACATCTCCTTTTCCATCTCAATTCCACTAGGGTCACCGAGATTCCCCCCTTGAGGTGACTACCTCACCTCTAAAGTGACGGGAACACCTTCCTAAGGTGACAGTGGGTAGGTACTATCTAAGTTGTCTCCAATTTGTGGTTGGGTCGGGATTTTCCCAACCTACAAATTATGCGATAACATTTTGGTGTCATTGTTGGGGAGGATTTTGTATCCTCTTCCAAACCCTAATGACACTTTATAAATCTATCCCGAAGCCTTTTCCCTAGCTTGCCTGACGACTCCACCCAAGGGACGTTCCCTTTCCACCTTCCTTGATGAGCTCCTCTTGAAGCTCGTCTAGCAACTCCACCTTCCCAAAACCCTTCCTCTTCCAAGCCTTTTCCCCCTGGGAGGTTCAAACCTTCTAAGGTCTACCAAAGAAGGCCTCCTCTCAAGTCTCCCGTTGTCAAAATAATTTTCCATGGAACCCTTCCCCTTGCTCCAATGACTTACCCTTAGGCAAATAACCTCTACAAACCCCTTAAGATGTCCACTATCCAAGGATACCCCAATACAATGCCAAAAAAGTCTAACATGTGGTTGCCAAAGTCCCCAGGAAATAATGTAATGACCATTGAGGATCATCTTTATGTCATGGGCCGAGACATGGACAATGCAGGTATTGAGCATGAAGATGTAGCCATGAGATTATTCGCCTTATCATTGATTGAAGAAGCTCTTGATTGGTTCAGAGGCCTTCATGACAATCATATCATGTTCCATGAAGATTTTTCCAACTTATTTAAGATAATATGGTCAACAAAGAAAGATGGTGGGATGTTGGGAGATCAATTCAATCAAATAAAGAAAAAGGAGAATGAGACAGTGAAGGAATTCAATACCAGATTTGATAGGTTGTGCAACTAGATTCCAACAGAATTCCATCCTATAGTCTCATCAATTTGTATCCTTTATATGAACACTTTTGAAGGGAAATTTTGCTTCATCTTGAAGGATAATAAACCCACATCGTTGGCGCAAGCAGAAGAATATAGTGTCGGCATTGAATAGAATCTCCTTGATTCAAGGGTGGAGCCTTTTCAGTACCCCCGTGTCAAGGCAGAAGAAAAGACTAAGGTTTCCAACAACAATGATCATGATCCAATTGCCCTCTTGACTCAGAAGATAGATCAGATGAGTACTCAATTTACCCAGGTGCAGAATAAGATTATGGACCGTTTGACTACTGTGGAGAGGAATCAATCTACTCTTATACCTCATTTTTATAGACAACAGAGAGATTCCACAGGTTGGAAACCAAGGCCCCAAAAAGAGGCAAAGGCCCCATATACTTTAAAGCCAATTGGGATGGTTGACATAGAAGCTTGGTGCCTTCCATGCAAAGAACCTCACATAGAAGATGAATGTCGCCGACGAGATGAAGATTCTCCCCACGATATGAATTTCATGGATATGATATGTGTGTTCCAAGAGGAAGAAGTCACACGAGAACATATAAATGAAGCTAGAAGACGGGGAGAAAGAGAGGGGAGACTTCGAGCCTTGAATCAATTAACATATGATCAGAAGAAGGAGTCAAGGAGGAGGGAGTATCTTACCTACACTAGAAGAAATAAATCTTTGACCACTCCATCACAGCCTGACACTCCTCTTCCATCAACAGAGAAGGTGGCCCCACCACCTCCACTTCCGGTACATGAGTTTCTTCCTAATCCAACTCTTGCAGACGAGATTTAGTTAAATATAGATGTTAAAAGCATGTTTGGAAAACTGAATATGATGACGGTCTGAGTGACAAAGATGTGCAAGATACCTTCTGTGAAAAGGGAAATATTGAAGATATTACAAGTACCAACCGAGAAGGAGGACCCTCCTATAATTTTAAATACTATGCACCTTGATTGAAAAAGGGACAAGAATCCTCCATTCTATATTTCATTAGGCATAAATGGCCTCCGCCTGAACAACGGTTTGCTTGATTCCGGGGCCTCAACAAATGTTATGTCATTGAAGGTGATGGAACAACTTGGTTTGAAGACAACCTGATGCTATGATAATGTATGTTGTATTGATTCTATTAGCACTCCGTAAATATATTTGGTTGATAAACAGACGATGAAGGTAACTTTTTCAACCAACTTTGAGACCCGAAACTAACCTTTCGGATCTGGAGAGGGCTCTCTCAGAAATGGCGCGGTCTCTGCGCAGGATATGGCTTTGCTAACAATGGATAGATTTGACACTGATGATAAAATGATTCTGGTTATATTGGTGCAGAAAAGTAAAACTCGGGCTATGGGGTTGGTCTGAGGAAGAGACATAACAAATGACTCAATGATTGGATTCGAGAGGGAAAGGATAAGAGAGAAACAACCTTCAGTGTAAACTGTAAAGTGTGGCAGGAGAAAAAACACAAGAAGTAACTCAAGAGCGCCGCTGTGGATGAGTTCGGAGTTAGCTTGAGAGGAAAACGTTTTTTCTAAGTGGCGCGAACAAGGGGCACAGTACAACGAATCCACATGTTCAAAAATTCGTTCCGAAATAGACGATATGAGATATGAAATAAAAGATAACAGGAAGCACATATGCAGATAAAGAGACACAATACATACGACTATCACAACTAGAATCTTTTCATCAAATCACATGACCTTTGCATTAAATTTCGGTCAAGACTCGTACTTCATACAATAGCATTTGTTTTTCAAAATTGCCAACCAACCCTGTTTACATAAAACTGATCCCCATATATAGAAAGCTAATGTCACCCTTGGCTGTTAGGGTCGAGCTACTCTCTCTTGGAATCATGGATCCATTTTCTTTGAAAGAGAACAATGACTTTAACGGATTCACTAAAAATAGAAAACCTGACTTTTCCAAATCATAATCGTAACCAAAATATTCTTTACAGTCATTGATAATGATCAACATTCGACCCTATGGTTGTGATAAGTCATCATTTGCACTACTGGACACTCTGTCATCCCTGCACAACAAGTCTGCTACGCAACAGTAACCTACAACAAAAAGCAATGGAATGCACAACAAACTGGGAAAATAGGCGTTAAAGATGACATCGTATCTCACTGATAAAAAAATAATTTTAGAAAATGAGAGAGGTTTTTGTATTTAATCTTGTTATAAAGAAAAAATTCTCTCAGTTTCTTGAAATTCATCTCCAGTTGGCCGGAATATGTGTCGCAAAAACATGTCTCAAACAGAAAATCATGAAAGCTGAAAAATAGGTCTCAAAGATTCATTCGAATCTCCCAATCCGTGATACATTTTGAAAATATGAGAGAGGTTTTTATTATTTGGCTTGTCCTCGACAAAAAATTCTCGGGGATTTTCAATATTCCTTTCCAGTTGGTCAAAAATTGATCTTGAAGTTAATCACTAAATTGGTAATTTGCGCAGTGCGACCTATAGGATGTGCGCACGAAAATCCTCTGCGCGAAAGCATCCTATGCGTGACATCATCCCACTGCGCGAAGAAAACCACTGCGCGAAAGAATCCTATGCACGACAACATCCCACTGCGCGACAAAATCCACTGCGTGATAACATCCTATATGCGACAACATCCTATGCGTGACATAATCCACTGCGAGACAACATCCTATGCGCGATAGAATCCACTACGTGACAACCTCCTATGCACGACAACATCCACTGCAAGAAAAAATCCATTGCGCAATAAAAACCACTGCGCGACAACATCCACTGCGCCACGAAATCCTCTGCGTGACGAAAATCCATTCCGCGACAAAATCCTTTGCGCGGTAAAGCGCTCTGCGCAACGCGTAGAAAATTTTGCAGCGCACAGTTGCAAATGGAAATGGAAATAATAAATGAAAACCTTCCTTTTGAAACCGACTCTTGGATATGTTAGATGATGCCAGGCATAAAAACAATGTGGGTGCTACCATGAATGATTTTGAAAAATTGTTGACAAACCTCTAAACTTGGCCATGAAAATCATTGTGCTAACAACTGGCTTCAACGGGGATTCTATCCTCTCTGTGAGGTAGCAAAGAATAGTAGACCAGTTGCCAATCCATTGTGCTTCTCCCAAATTCAACTTTCCAGCTATAACTTGTAACCTTCATCCGCTGAAAACCCAAAACTGTATGTGCTCCAAACTGAAATTTGAAACTAAGCTGAAAATGAAAACTGCAGATTGCTAAGAGAAATGCTTGTAGTACCGAGCTTATTCGCACTCCTACCTACTCTATCTGTTGAGAAATATGTCAATCAAGTGAAATCAAAATGCCAATGCAACCACACAAGCACTTTATCCACTTTTTTCTTTCTTTGCACATGCTTGTTCCAAAGCCTGTTTACTGATAAGTCATTCAAAAATTTATCTATAAATTCAAATATCAAAAAATAAAAAATATTGAGATTGTTTGCTGCCTCCAACAAAACTGCCTATGGATCCTCCAGAACATACATAAAACAACAATCATGTTTCACCCCTTCCATTGCAACCTTGTTTTCATGTAATTCAACTTGTTGATTACCACAAAAGGCTGAAAAATATGTTGAGACTGCTGGAAATAACAATCTCCTAAATCAGAAGACAGTGATGGCTGAAATGAAACCCCTAGTGGCAAGAAATCTACATCTAACACTGATTTTGATTGACCATCATATTTATTTCCAAGCTGGTAGTTGATCACAGGCTGCAAATCTGAACTGAGATACCCTTCCATGTAATCATCAACAGGGTCATTAAAGGTATGAGAAGGTTGTTGGTATTCCTCACTGATAACAATTTGCTCATGTAAAACAGTGTCACTGTGAATGCAGTCAGTCTTCTCTACTTCCTCTGTTATCTCATGATTTGCCTTCAACAATTCAAAGGAAGAAAAACATAATGGAAGACAACTTCCATTTGCAAGTCCATTGCTTTCTTCATATTCAACATCATGCCTGGAGGATTTTTGATTTGAAATATTATAAATATTTTTCTTCGGCAATTTGAAAGATGCAAAACACAATGGCAAAGTTCTTTCCTCTAATTCAAAACTTTCTTCATTTTCTTCACTATTGTCATATGCACATTTGCCAATTTCTTTGGGTTGCTGAAAACAATCATTTTCAGATTCGGAAAGTGCAACTGCTTGTTCTGAAGAGTCAACCTCATAAGAATCATTGTACCCATCATACTTGGGTTCACCAAAAACCTCTGTAATGTCATCAAACATGAAAATTGAGGCAACAACTTGTTCTTGTGCAAGTTGATCTGCAAATTCACATTCATGGCCGTCTACAAATGTATACATAAAACAATAAGTTTCTAGCTCATGATGGCATGGATCTAAATTTAAATTAATATCAAAGCAATTTGGGAGAGTAGCTTGTTCTTCAAACTACTCATCATTCTTTGAAAACACATCCTCGTGACATCCTTCAAGAAAACTTATGACACAATCAGCCTCCTGCACATTATGCACAGTCACTGGTTCCTCAGCTTTCAATTTCTCATCCAAAATATGATTTTGAAGCTCCTTACATTCTTGAATGTTGTCTACAACTTCTCGAGCATTGTTGAACATCTGCTGCAAAGTCATAGAATTCCTCTCCATCAAAAGAAAAGATAATTCTGGTTGAAAGTTTGTTACATAATGGAGCATGACAACAACTTCAAGAGGTTGGACTTGTTTCGACAGTTTATAATAAAGACTAGCAAACCTCCTGCTGAAATTTGAGATGGTTTCATCTTTCATTCTTCTCATGGCATAAAAATCCGAAAGGATTAGATCCCATGACTTTCTCTCACCCCAAAATCTACGAAAAGATTCCCTCAATTCCTCCCACGAGCTAATCGATTGAGGTTGCAAATGTCTGAACCATGCCTTGGCATCTCCTTGTAAGGATTGAGAAAATGCCCTCATAGACACATCATCATGTTCAATCTCAAAAAGATCTATAAAATGCTCAAATATTTGAAAATGTTTTTCAGCGAAATGTCCATTGATCTCTCCATCGAACCTAGGAAGGTACTTATAATGTTTAAGAGGAAAGTCATGAAGGATGGAAGGAAATTTAAGAGGACTGTATCTTTCTTGAATCTTGAAGGGTACAAGATTAAGAAAAAAAGGTACAAGCTCAGCTTTGGTTTCATAAATCTCACAAGAATGATCAAGAACATCATATGGTTTAGAGGAAGGAGCTTGGTGAATATCAGCTATACAAGAAGGAGGTATACCTATAGTTTGCAATGAAGGATATACAAGGGTAGATCTCTAGGATTCATTTGAACGTAGTAAGTGAAGAAATATTATTTTGAAAAACTTACGAAAGGACAAGAAAATATTGATAAAACAAAAAAGTACTTCTTGAACTAAACTTAAGCTTGAGTACCTTATTTTTCCATATTTCTCTTCCATATATCTGTCGATAGGTCTCATTCTCTAATGGAATCTTTGAATCAAATTTGAAGCTTGATTGGAGTCACCATGAAAACTTTAGCTCTGGATTCTTTTGCCAGTGGAATCACCTTCAAATGATTTTCTGATGTGTGGAGTCACCAGAGCAGAAATACAACCAATACGTGCCTAAGTGTCTGCTACTCTCAGACCTTAGAACTGAAACAATGTCGTTCTTCCCAGGGAAAGTTTCATTCAATTTCATCCCCGACAACGGTTCCAGAATGTTAGCACTCCGTAAAACTATTTGGCCGATAAACAGATGACGAAGATAACTTCTTCAACCAACTTTGAGACCCGAAACTAGCCTTTCGGATATGGAGAGGGCTCTCTCAGAAATGGCACGGTCTCCGCGCAGGATATGGCTTTGCGAACAGTGGCTAGATTTAACATCGATGATAAAATGCTTTTGGTTATATTGGCGTAGAAAAGTAAAACTCGGGCTATGGGGTCAGTATGAGGAAGAGACAGAACAAATGACTCAGTGACTGGATTCGAGAGGGAAAGGCTAGGTGAGAAAACAACCTTCAGTGTAGATTGTAAAGTGTGGCGGGAGAAAAAACACAAGAAGTAACTCAAGAGCGCCGCTGCGGACGAGTTCAGAGTGAGCTTGAGAGGAAAATCTTTTGTCTAAGTGGCGCGAACAAGGGCCCCAGTACAACGAATCCACAGGTTTGAAAATTCGTTCTGAAATAGACGATATGAGATATGAAATAAAAGATAACAGGAAGCACATACATAGAGAAAGAGACACAATACATCTAGCTATCACAACTAGAATCTTTTCATCAAATCATTAAATTTCGGTCAAGACTCAGACTTCATACAATAGAATTTTTTTTTCATAATTGCCAACCAACCCTTTTTACATAAAACTGATCCCCATATATAGAAAGATAATGTCACCCTTGGCTGTTAGGTTCGAGCTACTCTCTCCTAGAATCATGGATCCATTTTCTTTGAAAGAGAACAATGACTTCAACGGATTCAATAAAAATAGAAAACCCGACTTTGCCAAATCATAATCGTAACCGAAATATTCTTTACAGTCATTGATAATGATCAACATTCAACCCTATGGTTGTGATAAGTCATCATTTGCATTTCTGGACACTCTGTCATCCCTGCATAGCAAGTCTGCTATGCAACAACAACCTACAACAAAAACGCAGCGGAATGCGCAACAAACTGGGAAATAGACGTTAAATATGACATCGTATCTCATTGATAAAAAACTATTTTTAGAAAATGAGATAGGGTTTTGTAGTTAAGGTTATTATAAAGAAAAACCTCTCTCGGTTTCTTGAAATTCATCTCCAGCTGGCCGGAATACGTGTCGCAAAAACATGTCTCAAACAGGAAATCATGAAAGATGAAAAATAGGGCTCAAAGATTCGTTCGAATCTCCTAATCCGTGACACATTTTGAAATCTGAGAGAGGTTTTTATTATTTGGCTTGTTTTCGACAAAATCTCTCAGGGATTTTCAAAATTCCTTTCTAGTTGGTCAGAAATTTATCTTCAAGTTAACCACTAAACCAGTAATTTGCGCAGTGCCACCTGTAGCATGTGCACAGGAAAATCCTCTGCGCGAAATCATCCTATGCGCGACAACATCCCACTGCGCGATGAAAACCACTGCACAAAAGCATCCTATGCACGACAACATCCCACTGCATGAAAAAATCCACTGCGTGATAACATCCTATATGCGACAACATCCTATGCACGACATAATCCACTACGTGACAACATCCTATGCGCGATAGAATCCACTGCGTGACAACCTCCTATGCGCGACAACATCCACTGCATGATGAAATCCATTGGGTGATGAAAACCACTGCACAAAAACATCCTATGCGCGATAAAATCCACTACGCGACAACATCCACTGCGCGACAAAATCCTCTGCGTGACAAAAATCTGTTGCGCGACATAATCCTTTGCGTGGTAAAGCGCTTTGCGCAGTGCATAGCAAATTTTGCAGTGCGCAGTTGCAAATGGAAATGGAAATAATAAATGAAAACCTTCCTTTTGAAATAGAATCTTGGAGATGTTATATTATGCTAGGAAGAAAAAGCAATGTGGGTGCTACCATGCATGATTTTGCAAAATTGTTGACAAACCTCTAAACTTGGCCATGAAAATCATGGTGCTAACAGATTCTAAAAGGGTCAAGATTTTTGGGGTATGTGAGGACGTTGAGATTTTTCTGATGGATTTTCCACATATTAGCCTCCTCATTGACATAGTAGTGATCGATGTTCTGGATGCTTGGGGGATGCTCCTATCAAGGAGCTGGTCTTCCACCCTCAGGGGTTTCCTTAGCATGATCCTTACCCATGCATACATCCCCATGGATGATGGCACCTATGAGATATTGCACAACTGGGAAAAGAATGATAAATATGTGATGGATCCTAATGGCCCTAATTATGTCAGTGAGTGTGATTATGATGTACCTCCACAAATTATTGAGTACGATCCATCAGAGTTTCCTTTTATGCAGGAAGACTCCATAGATATGTTCCTCCCAAGAACAGATGAATACAAATAGAAACTTGCAAAGTACCATGGGAAAGAGCCAGGGTCTATCCAGATTTTGAAGAAAGAAGATAAAGAACATGAAGAAACCATCAAAAGGATGGTCAACATAGAGCCTCCTTCATATCCGTACACTGAGAACAGACCTTGCATCAATTTCAGTGAAGGAAGTCTTGCACTCATGTGGGAAAAAGGAAAGGGCAAGCCCATATATGACCAGAGAGATGACAACTGATGGCTTGGCCCTTACATCGTCAAGAAGAAGTCTGATAAAGAAAAATACTATTTGAAAACCTTGGGTGGGAGAAAGATGCCATTACCAGTGGATGGATCTCTTCTCTAACCTTATGCTCAAGTCGCGCAACTTCTTCAGGGACCAAGCCTCAGGTAAGTAGGTAGGTCATATTGCTTTCCTTACATTTGCATCTTGATTTCTCATATTAGTTTAGATGCATTTCATTTTTCATTTTTATCTACTTGCATATTGATTTCATGCTTAGTTTAGAATTTTTGAAAAAAAATTTCAAAATTTTTCTTTTATACATTAATTTTCATTTGGATTTTTATGTATAAGGATGAAGGGTGATAACACCACCCTAGATGCTTTGATATTTTTGTCTAAGTTTTGGCAGGCACAGGTCTACCAGGAGATGATCCAGTTCTCATGCACTCTACGATGAGCACATGTCCCCAAGTAAGAGACAGATGTTATCCCCATTTTGTGGGATAACTAAGGGGATTATGTCTCGAGGCCCTCAAGTTGCAGATATGGAGTGTTGAGAGATTACATGACCAACGATATCCACTTGCATAGATGGATACCCTTCTCACCACCACAAAGGTTAAGATTTTCAGATGTCATCCACCACACCAGTTGGCTTCCAAGAGGCACTGGGCCTTGCTCCATGAGGTACAAGTCAGGTATTATGGTGACTGCCATTTCAATATTTGAGGCATTTTGAGTATGTTGTATCTTAGACTACTTTAGATTTCATGACATATGCTTGGACATTATGTATTTTTCCCTGTTTAACCTTGGTGGTTGACATTGTCCCCTAGTAAGTGGTCTTCCTCGAGAATGGGTTTGCTTCTAGGAACTCCCTTGAAGAGCCATCGTACCGTTCCCAACCATACTTAGCACTTTCCATCACCTAAACCCCCCATTTCCTTTTATCTTGGGATTCTAGGGTGTATTGACCCAAGAAGGGGTTGTCCCTCATTCCATGGGAAGAAGGGGTTGAAGGCCCAGAGGGATTGTTGTTGGATAAAAAGATAAAATCCTATATATAGACCTTCCAAATGCTTCACCTAGGGATCCCCTGAGAAAGCAATGAAACACTTCTCTATAAGAAAAGGAGGGCCTACAAGAATAAATAATAATGAATGCTTAGGGGGTTAGTTGGAAGATAGCAGGTCTGATCATGAGCCGACCTATCATGATCATGGGTATCTAGTAGTATGAAAATACCATCATCTGGCCACCAAGCTAGGGTAGTGGCTCTCAGTTGCACAACTGAGAGAAAGGGGGTCTCATCATGAACCAACCTTCTCATTTCTGAAAGGTATTTGTGACTGACACTATCATTATCTGGACACCACACCATGACAATGGCCTTCAAATCATCTTTTAAAACATGAAAGAAACAAAGAATGGCAAGATAATGGGCTTGGAAAAAATGCATTGCAAAAGAAGGTGCCACACACCCTCTACAAAGGCACCCATGAATGAGACACTACAACCCCTTGTATGTCATGAAACCCATGGCGAATGAGTCTTGATCCTTAACCGCTTCATCTACTTCACATGGATTAGAGAGGGATCACTTGGGAAACACTCCTTGACCTAGGGAAAGATCTACCAAATATGACACCTCGTCAACCCTCCCATATCCAAGCTTGGTAAGTCGCACAATGTCTTTGAGCACTTACTTGTTTGACCGGGTAATATTCGATGAATATGCTTAGGTGGATCATTTATTGATTTGATTTACTCACCATGATATGATGACTTGATGTCCTTGGAGGACGTGCTTATTTGTCTTTGCAGGACCTAGTTGGTGGATAGTTTTGGAGGAACAAGCCTAGCTTGGGCTTCCATGGGGCTTGAAGCCCAGAGGTTGGATGCCAAGGGCTTGCATGCCGGATGAGTGAGACATACCTTCAGAGGCCTAAAATATATTATGGATGACATGAACTAGCCCTTGCATGCCAAATGTTTTTCTTAGGAGAGGCAAAACGTCACCTTTGGAGGCTTGACATCACCTAAAGGGGCTAGGGTTTGGTGGTGAAGACATGGCTCATTGACACATGGAAATTTTGAGGAGAAGAAGACTTTGACCATAAAGAGATGGATTATATGAGTGACATTTGGCGTTTGGAGGCCTAACTATGCATTTCCAACTCCAACGACTTGCTCCTAGTGTCAAAACATCCCCTAAAGGGGTGATGTCACCTTATGCTAGGGTTTCTTTTGTGTAAAAGTGAATTGTTTAATATTATTTTGTTGAAAGTGTAAGATAAGGGTTGTGGACCCCTTATATCATGTTTTACCCTTGCTAATGTGGACAAACTATGTGAGTGACATTTTGTATAAATAGAAATCATAAGATCTCATTTTAAATCATAACTCTTCCATTGTGAGAAGTATTGGATTGAAATTCTCGCTACTCTTGAGGTTTTTTTATATCTTGTGCTATGATATGGTTTCTCTTTGGTTGTGGAGTTGATGATGATGATGCGTTAGCTCTTGGAGGTCATTCGTTTGCTATTGTGGTGGTTATCTTGGTGTGCTATGGTCTATCTTGTTGCTATTTGGATTGGTAAGATTTTTACTTGTTGCTATCATTTGTAATTCAAGGTCAAGGCATATTTTTCCAAGGCTAGGTAGGGAGTATAAGTGCATACACCCCTAATTTATCTCCATCATAATTTTAAGCATAGAATTTATTGTTTGTGAGGGTTTTGCTAAGGAAGTATAAGGGCATACACCCCTTAGTTTTAATAGCCTAGCTAGGTTACTTGCCTTGGGGAATAAGAGGGTTTATACCCCCAAGGAGGTACTA
>JASDQU010308188.1:46544-58661 GCA_032191745.1 Picea mariana
TGTCATTGAATTTACTAGAATTAGGGACATCAAGATTAACTTTCTTGTCCAACTAACATATTATATCATATGCTTGTTTTTCTTTGTGTATCAGGTAGGTATTCACACTTGGCAGGTTACTCAAATCATTGGCAACCTTAAGAAACCCTATAGACTCTTTTCCAAGCTCCCTTTTCCATATAGAAACTTGAAATTTAGGGGAATCCGTTCATACATCTCCTTTTCCATCTCAATTCCCCTAGGGTCACCGAGATTCCCTCCTTGAGGTGACTACCTCACCTCTAAAGTGACGGGAACACCTTCCTAAGGTGACAGTGGGTAGGTACTATCTAAGTTGTCTCCAATTTGTGGTTGGGTCAGGCTTTTCCCAACCTACAAATTATGCAATAACATTTTGGTGTCATTGTTGGGGAGGATTTTGTATCCTCTTCCGAACCCTAATGACACTTTAGAAATCTATCCCAAAGCCTTTTCCCTAGCTTGCCTAACGACTCCACCCAAGGGACGTTCCCTTTCCAACTTCCTTGATGAGCTCCTCTTGAAGCTCATCTAGCAACTCCACCTTCCCAAAACCCTTCCTCTTCCAATCCTTTTCCCCCTGGGAGGTTCAAACCTTCTAAGGTCTACCAAAGAAGGCCTCCCCTCAAGTCTCCTGTTGTCAAAATAATTTTCCATGGAACCCTTCCCCTTGCTCCAATGACTTACCCTTAGGCAAATAACCTCTACAAACCCCTTAAGATGTCCAATATCCAAGGATACCCCAATACAATGCCAAAAAAGTCTAACATGTGGTTGCCAAAGTCCCCAGGAAATAATGTAATGACCATTGAGGATCATCTTTCTGTCATGGGCCGAGACATGGACAATGCATGTATTGAGCATGAAGATGTATCCATGAGATTATTCGCCTTATCATTGAATGAAGAAGCTCCTGATTGGTTCAAAGGCCTTCATGACAATCATATCACGTCCTATGAAGCTTTTTCCAACTTATTTAAGAGAATATGGTCAACAAAGAAAGATGGTGGGATGTTGGGAGATCAATTCAATCAAATAAAGAAAAAGGAGAATGAGACAGTGAAGGAATTCAATACCAGATTTGATAGGTTGTACAACTAGATTCCAACAGAATTCCATCCTATAGTCTCATCAATTCGTCTCCTTTATATGAACACTTTTGAAGGGAAGTTTTGCTTCATCCTGAAGGATAATAAACCCACATCGTTGGTGCAAGCTGAAGAATATAGTGTCGGTATTGAATAGAATCTCCTTGATTCAAGGGTGGAGCCTTTTCAGTACCCTCGTGTCAAGGCAGAAGCAAAGACTAAGGTTTCCAACAACAATGATAATGATCCAATCGCCCTCTTGAATCAGAAGATAGATAAGATGAGTACTCAATTTGCCCAGGTGCAGAATCAGATTATGGACCATTTGACTACTGTGGAGAGGAATCAATCTACTCTTATACCTCATTTTTACAGACAACAGAGAGATGCCACAGGTTGGAAACCAAGGCCCCAAAAAGAGTTAAAGGACCCATATACTTTAAAGCCAATTGGGATGGTTGACATAGAATCTTGGTGCCTTCCATGCAAAGAACCTCACAGAGAAGATGAATGTCATCGACGAGATGAAGATTCTCCCCACGATATGAATTTCATGGATATGATATGTGTGTTCCAAGAGGAAGAAGTCACACGAGAACATATAAATGAAGCCAGAAGACGGGGAGAAAGAGAGGGGAGACTTCGGGCCTTGAATCAATTAACATATGATCAGAAGAAGGAGTCAAGGAGGAGGGAGTATCTTACCTACAATAGAAGAAATAAATCTTCGACCACTCCATCACAGCCTGACACTCCTCTTCCATCAACAGAGAAGGTGGCCCCACCACCTCCACCTCCGGGACATGAGTTTCTTCCTAATCCAACTCTTGCAGACGAGATTTAGTTAAATATAGATGTTAAAAGCATGTTTGGAAAACTGAATATGATGACAATCTGAGTGACAAAGATGTGCAAGATACCTTCTCTGAAAAGGGAAATATTGAAGATATTACAAGTACCGACCGAGAAGGAGGACCCTCCTATAATTTTAAATACTATGCACCTCGATTGAAAAAGAGACAAGAATCCTCCATTCTATATTTCATTAGGCATAAATGGCCTCCGCCTGAACAACTGTATGCTTGATTCCGGGGCCTCAACAAATGTTATGTCATTGAAGGTGATGGAACAACTTGGTTTGAAGACAACCTAACGCTATGATAATGTATGTTGTATTGATTCTATTAGCACTCCATAAATATATTTGGCTGATAAACAGACGATGAAGGTAACTTTTTCAACCAACTTTGAGACCTGAAACTAACCTTTCGGATCTGGAGAGGTCTCTCTCAGAAATGGCACGGTCTCTGCGCAGGATATGGCTTTGCGAACAATGGATAGATTTAACATCGATGATAAAATGCTTCTGGTTATATTGGTGCAGAAAAGTAAAACTCGGGCTATGGGGTCGGTCTGAGGAAAAGACAGAACAAATGACTCAATGACTGGATTCGAAAGGGAAAGGCTAAGAGAGAAACAACCTTCAGTGTAAACTGTAAAGTGTGGCAGGAGAAAAAACACAAGAAGTAACTCAAGAGTGCCGCTGTGGACGAGTTCAGAGTTAGCTTGAGAGGAAAATGTTTTTTCTAAGTGGCGCGAGCAAGGGGCACAATACAACGAATCCATAGGTTCAAAAATTCGTTCCGAAATAGACGATATGAGATATGAAATAAAATATAACAGGAAGCACATACGTAGATAAAGAGACACAATACATACGATTATCACAACTAGAATCTTTTCATCAAATCACAAGACCTTTGCATTAAATTTCGGTCAAGACTCGTACTTCATACAATAGCATTTGTTTTTCAAAATTGCCAAGCAACCCTGTTTACATAAAACTGATCCCCATATATAGAAATATAATGTCACCCTTGGCTGTTAGGGTCGAGCTATTCTCTCCTGGAATCATGGATCTGTTTTCTTTGAAAGAGAACAATGACTTCAACGGATTCACTAAAAATAGAAAACCTGACTTTTCCAAATCATAATCATAACCAAAATATTCTTTACAGTCATTGATCATGATCAACATTCGATCCTATGGTTGTGATAAGTCATCATTTTCACTACTGGACACTCTGTCATCCTTGCACAACAAGTCTGCTACGCAACAGTAACCTACAACAAAAACGCAATGGAATGTGCAACAAACTGGGAAAATAGGCGTTAAAGATGACATAGTATCTCACTGATAAAAAAATAATTTTAGAAAATGAGAGAGGTTTTTCTATTTAAGCTTTTTATAAAAAAAACGTTCTCTCGGTTTCTTGAAATTCATCTCCAGCTGGCCGGAATATGTGTCCCAAAAACATGTCTCAAACAGAAAATCATGAAAGCTGAAAAATAGGTCTCAAAGATTCATTCAAATCTCCCAATCCATGATACATTTTGAAAATATGAGAGGTTTTTATTATTTGGCTCGTCCTTGACAAAAACCTCTCGGGGATTTTCAAAATTCCTTTCCAGTTGGTCATAAATTGATCTTGAAGTTAATCACTAAATTGGTAATTTGCGCAGTGCGACCTATAGCATGTGTGCAGGAAAATCCTCTGCGCGAAAGCATCCCACTGTGTGAAGAAAACCACTGCGCGAAAGCATCTTATGCACGGCAACATCCCACTGCGTGACAAAATCCACTGCTTGATAACATCCTATACGCGACAACATCCTATGTGTGACATAATCCACTGCTAGACAACATCCTATGCGCGATAGAATCCACTGCGTGACAACCTCCTATGCACGACAACATCCANTTTGCAGCGCATAGTTGCAAATGGAAATGGAAATAATAAATGAAAACCTTCCTTTTGAAACTGACCCTTGGATATGTTAGATGATGCCAGGCATAAAAAACAATGTGGGTGCTACCATGAATGATTTTGAAAAATTGTTGACAAACCTCTAAAATTGGCCATGAAAATCATTGTGCTAACAATTGGCTTCAACGGGGATTCTATCCTCTCTGTGAGGTAGCAAAGAACAGTAGACCAGTTTCTAGTCCATTGGGCTTCTCCCAAATTCAACTTTCCAACTGTAACTTGTAACCTTCATCCGCTAAAAACCCAAAACTGTATGTGCTCCAAACTGAAATTTGAAACTAAGCTGAAAATGAAAACTGCAGATTGCTAAGAGAAATGCTCATAGTACCGAGCTTATTCGCACTCCTACCTACCCTATCTGCTGAGCAATATGTCAATCAAGTGAAATCAAAATGCCAATGCAACCATGCAAGCACTTTATCCACTTTTTTCTTTCTTTGCACATGCTTGTTCCAAAGCCTGTTTACCGATAAGTCATTCAAAAATTTATCTATAAATTCAAATATCAAAAAATAAAAAACATTGAGATTGTTTGCTGCCTCCAACAAAACTGCAAATGGATCTTCCAGAACATACATAAAACAACAATCATGTTTCACCCCTTCCATTGCAACCCTGTTTTCATGTAATTCAACTTGTTGATTACCACAAAAGGCTGAAAAATATGTTGAGACTGCTGGAAATAACAATCTCCTAAATCAGAAGACAGTGCTGGCTGAAATGAAACACCTAGTGGCAAGAAATCTACATCTAACACTGATTTTGATTGACCATCATATTTATTTCCAAGCTGGTAGTTGATCACAGGCTGCAAATCTGAACTGAGATACCCTTCCATGTAATCATCAACAGGGTCATTAAAGGTATGAGAAGGTTGTTAGTATTCCTCACTAATAACAATTTTCTCATGTAAAATAGTGTCACTGTGAATGCAGTCAGTCTTCTCTACTTCCTCTGTTATCTCATGATTTTCCTTCAACAATTCAAAGGAAGAAAAACATAATGGAAGACAACTTCCATTTGCAAGTCCATTGCTTTCTTCATATTCAACATCATGCCTGCAGGATTTCTGATTTGAAACATTATAAATATTTTTCTTCGGCAATTTGAAAGGTGCAAAACACAATGGCAAATTTCTTTCCTCTAATTCAAAACTTTCTTCATTTTCTTCACTATTGTCATATGCACATTTGCCAATTTCTTTGGGTTGCTGAAAACAATCATTTTCAGATTCGGAAAGTGCAACTGCTTGTTCTGAAGAGTCAACCTCATAAGAATCATTGTACCCATCATACTTGGGTTCACCAAAAACCTCTGTAATGTCATCAAACATGAAAATTGAGGCAACAACTTGTTCTTGTGCAAGCTGATCTGCAAATTCACATTCATGGCCGTCTACAAATGTATACATAAAACAATAAGTTTCTAGCTCATGATGGCATGGATCTAAATTTAAATTAATATCAAAGCAATTCAGGAGAGTAGCTTGTTCTTCAAACTGCTCATCATTCTTTGCAAACACATCCTCGTGACATCCTTCAAGAAAACTTATGACACAATCAACCTCCTGCACATTATGCACAATCACTGGTTCCTCAGCTTTCAATTTCTCATCCAAAATATGATTTTGTAGCTCCTTACATTCTTGAATGTTGTCTACAACTCCCTGAGCATTGTTGAACATCTGCTGCAAAGTCATAGAATTCCTCTCCATCAAAAGAAAAGATAAGTTTGGTTGAAAGTTTGTTACATAATGGAGCATGGCAACAACTTCAAGAGGTTGGACTTCTTTCGACAATTTACAATAAAGACTAGCAAACCTACTGCTGAAATTTGAGATGGTTTCATCTTTCATTCTTCTCATGGCATAAAAATCCGAAAGGAGTAGATCCCATGACTTTCTCTCACCCCAAAATCTACGAAAAGATTCCCTCAATTCATCCCATGAGCTAATCGATTAAGGCTGCAAATGTCTGAACCATGCTTTGGCATCTCCTTGTAAGGATTGAGAAAAGGCCCTCATAGACACATCATCATGTTCAATCTCAAAAAGATCTATAAGATGCTCAAATATTTGAAATTTTTTTTTAGTGAAATGTCCATCGATCTCTCCATCGAACCTAGGAAGGTACTTATAATGTTTCAGAGGAAAGTCATGAAGGATGGAAGGAAATTTAAGAGGACTGTATCTTTCTTGAATCTTGAAGGGTACAAGATTAAGAAAAAAAGGTACAAGCTCAGCTTTGGTTTCATAAAGCTCACAAGAATGATCAAGAACATCATATGGTTTAGAGGAAGGAGCTTGGTGAATATCAACTATACAAGAAGAAGGTATACCTACAGTTTGCAATGAAGGATATACAAGGGTAGATCTCTGGGATTCATTTGAACGTAGTAAGTGAAGAAATATTATTTTGAAAAACTCAAGAAAGGACAAGAAAATATTGATAAAACAAAAAAGTACTTCTTGAACTAAAATTAAGCTTGAGTACCTTATTTTTCCATATTCCTCTTCCATATATCTGTCAATAGGTCTCATTCTCCAATGGAGTCTTTGAATCACATTTGAAGCTTGATTGGAGTCGCCATGAAAACTTTAGCTCTGGATTCTTCTGCCAGTGGAATCACCTTCAAATGATTTTCTGATGTGTGGAGTCACCAGAGCATAAATACAACCAATACGTGCCTAAGTGTCTGCTTCTCTCAGACCTTAGAACTGAAACAATGTCGTTCTTCCCAGGGAAAATTTCATTCAATTTCGTCCCCGACAACAACACCAAAATGTTAGCACTCCGTAAAACTATTTGGCCGATAAACAGACGACGAAGGTAACTTCTTCAACCAACTTTGAGACCCGAAAATAGCCTTTCGGATATGGAGAGGGCTCTCTCAGAAATGGCACGGTCTCCGCGCAGGATATGGCTTTGCGAACAATAGCTAGATTTAACATCGATGATAAAATGCTTCTGGTTATATTGGCGTAGAAAACTAAAACTTGGGCTATGGGGTCAGTCTGAGGAAGAGACAGAACAAATGACTCAGTGACTGGATTCAAGAGGGAAAGGCTAGGTGAGAAAACAACCTTCAGTGTAGACCATAAAGTGTGGCGGGAGAAAAAAAATAAGAAGTAACTCAAGAGCGCCGCTGCGGACGAGTTCAGAGCTAGCTTGAGATGAAAACATTTTGTCTAAGTGGCGCGAACAAGGGGCCTAGTACAACGAATCCACAGGTTTGAAAATTCGTTCTGAAATAGATGATATGAGATATGAAATAAAAGATAACAGGAAGCACATACGCAGAGAAAGAGACACAATACATCTAGTTATCACAACTAGAATCTTTTCATCAAATCATTAAATTTCAGTCAAGACTCAGACTTCATACAATAGAATTTTTTTTTCAAAATTGCCAACCAACCCTGTTTACATAAAACTAATCCACATATATAGAAAGATAATTTCACCCTTGGCTGTTAGGTTCGAGCTACTCTCTTCTGGAATCATGGATCCGTTTTCTTTGAAAGAGAACAATGACTTCAATGGATTCAATAAAAATAGAAAACCCGACTTTGCCAAATCATAATCGTAACCGAAATATTCTTTACAGTCATTGATCATGATCAACATTCAATCCTATGGTTGTGATAAGTCATCATTTTCATTTTTGGACACTCTGTCATCCCTGCACAGCAAGTCTTCTACGCAACAATAGCCTATAACAAAAACGCAGCAGAATGCGCAACAAACTGGGAAATAGGCGTTAAATATGACATCGTATCTCATTGATAAAAAACTATTTTTAGAAAATGAGATAGGGTTTTGTATTTAAGGTTATTATAAAGAAAAACCTCTCTCGGTTTCTTGAAATTCATCTCCAGTTGGCCGGAATACGTGTCGCAAAAACATGTCTCAAACAGGAAATCATGAAAGATGAAAAATAGGGCTCAAAGATTCATTCGAATCTCGTAATCCGTGACACATTTTGAAAATCTGAGAGAGGTTTTTATTATTTGGCTTGTTTTCGACAAAATATCTCGGGGATTTTCAAAATTCCTTTTCAGTTGGTCAGAAATTTATCTTCAAGTTAACCACTAAACTAGTAATTTGCGCAGCGCCACCTGTAGCATGTGCGCAGGAAAATCCTCTGCGTGAAATCATCCTATGCACGACAACATCCCACCGCGCGATGAAAACCACTGCGCAAAAGCATCCTATGCACGAAAACATCCCACTGCGCGACGAAATCCACTGCGTGATAACATCTTATATGCGACAACATCCTATGCGCGACATAATCCACTATGCAACAACATCCTATGCGCGATAGAATCCACTGTGCGACAACCTCCTATGCGCGACAACATCCATTGCATGATGAAATCCATTGGGTGATGAAAAACACTGCACGAAAACATCCTATGCGCGATGAAATCCACTACGCGACAACATCCACTACGCGACAACATCCACTACGCGACAAAATCCTCTGTGTGACGAAAATCCGTTGCGCGACAGAATCCTTTGCGTGGTAAAGCGCTCTGCGCAGCGCATAGAAAATTTTGCAGTGCGCAGTTGCAAATGGAAATGGAAATAATAAATGAAAACCTTCCTTTTGAAACAGACTCTTGGAGATGTTAGATGATGCCAGGCAGAAAAAGCAATGTGGGTGCTACCATGCATGATTTCGCAAAATTGTTGACAAACCTCTAAACTTGGCCATGGAAATCATGGTGCTAACAGATTCTAAAAGGGTCAAGGTTTTTGGGGTATGTGAGGATGTTGAGATTCTTTTGATGGATTTTCCACATATTAGCCTGCTCATCGACATAGTAGTGATCGATGTTCTGGATGCTTGGGGGATGCTCCTATCAAGGAGATGGTCTTCCACCCTTAGGGGTTTCCTTAGCATGATCCTTACCCATGAATACATCCCCATGGATGATGGCACCTATGAGATATTTCACAATTGGGAAAAGAATGATAAATATGTGATGGATCCTAATGGCCCTGATTATGTCAGTGAGTGTGATTATGATGTACCTCCACAAATTATTGAGTACGATCCATCAGAGTTTCCTTTTATGCAGGAAGACTCCATAGATATGTTCCTCCCAAGAACAGATGAATACAAATAGAAACTTGCAAAGTACCATGGGAAAGAGCCAGGGTCTATCCAGATTTTGAAGAAAGAAGATAAAGAACATGAAGAAACCATCAAAAGGATGGTCAACATAGAGCCTCCTTCATATCCGTACACTGAGAACAGACCTTGCATCAATTTCAGTGAAGGAAGTCTTGCACTCATGTGGGAAAAAGGAAAGGGCAAGCCCATATATGACCAGAGAGATGACAACTGATGGCTTGGCCCTTACATCGTCAAGAAGAAGTCTGATAAAGAAAAATACTATTTGAAAACCTTGGGTGGGAGAAAGATGCCATTACCAGTGGATGGATCTCTTCTCTAACCTTATGCTCAAGTCGCGCAACTTCTTCAGGGACCAAGCCTCAGGTAAGTAGGTAGGTCATATTGCTTTCCTTACATTTGCATCTTGATTTCTCATATTAGTTTAGATGCATTTCATTTTTCATTTTTATCTACTTGCATATTGATTTCATGCTTAGTTTAGAATTTTTGAAAAAAAATTTCAAAATTTTTCTTTTATACATTAATTTTCATTTGGATTTTTATGTATAAGGATGAAGGGTGATAACACCACCCTAGATGCTTTGATATTTTTGTCTAAGTTTTGGCAGGCACAGGTCTACCAGGAGATGATCCAGTTCTCATGCACTCTACGATGAGCACATGTCCCCAAGTAAGAGACAGATGTTATCCCCATTTTGTGGGATAACTAAGGGGATTATGTCTCGAGGCCCTCAAGTTGCAGATATGGAGTGTTGAGAGATTACATGACCAACGATATCCACTTGCATAGATGGATACCCTTCTCACCACCACAAAGGTTAAGATTTTCAGATGTCATCCACCACACCAGTTGGCTTCCAAGAGGCACTGGGCCTTGCTCCATGAGGTACAAGTCAGGTATTATGGTGACTGCCATTTCAATATTTGAGGCATTTTGAGTATGTTGTATCTTAGACTACTTTAGATTTCATGACATATGCTTGGACATTATGTATTTTTCCCTGTTTAACCTTGGTGGTTGACATTGTCCCCTAGTAAGTGGTCTTCCTCGAGAATGGGTTTGCTTCTAGGAACTCCCTTGAAGAGCCATCGTACCGTTCCCAACCATACTTAGCACTTTCCATCACCTAAACCCCCCATTTCCTTTTATCTTGGGATTCTAGGGTGTATTGACCCAAGAAGGGGTTGTCCCTCATTCCATGGGAAGAAGGGGTTGAAGGCCCAGAGGGATTGTTGTTGGATAAAAAGATAAAATCCTATATATAGACCTTCCAAATGCTTCACCTAGGGATCCCCTGAGAAAGCAATGAAACACTTCTCTATAAGAAAAGGAGGGCCTACAAGAATAAATAATAATGAATGCTTAGGGGGTTAGTTGGAAGATAGCAGGTCTGATCATGAGCCGACCTATCATGATCATGGGTATCTAGTAGTATGAAAATACCATCATCTGGCCACCAAGCTAGGGTAGTGGCTCTCAGTTGCACAACTGAGAGAAAGGGGGTCTCATCATGAACCAACCTTCTCATTTCTGAAAGGTATTTGTGACTGACACTATCATTATCTGGACACCACACCATGACAATGGCCTTCAAATCATCTTTTAAAACATGAAAGAAACAAAGAATGGCAAGATAATGGGCTTGGAAAAAATGCATTGCAAAAGAAGGTGCCACACACCCTCTACAAAGGCACCCATGAATGAGACACTACAACCCCTTGTATGTCATGAAACCCATGGCGAATGAGTCTTGATCCTTAACCGCTTCATCTACTTCACATGGATTAGAGAGGGATCACTTGGGAAACACTCCTTGACCTAGGGAAAGATCTACCAAATATGACACCTCGTCAACCCTCCCATATCCAAGCTTGGTAAGTCGCACAATGTCTTTGAGCACTTACTTGTTTGACCGGGTAATATTCGATGAATATGCTTAGGTGGATCATTTATTGATTTGATTTACTCACCATGATATGATGACTTGATGTCCTTGGAGGACGTGCTTATTTGTCTTTGCAGGACCTAGTTGGTGGATAGTTTTGGAGGAACAAGCCTAGCTTGGGCTTCCATGGGGCTTGAAGCCCAGAGGTTGGATGCCAAGGGCTTGCATGCCGGATGAGTGAGACATACCTTCAGAGGCCTAAAATATATTATGGATGACATGAACTAGCCCTTGCATGCCAAATGTTTTTCTTAGGAGAGGCAAAACGTCACCTTTGGAGGCTTGACATCACCTAAAGGGGCTAGGGTTTGGTGGTGAAGACATGGCTCATTGACACATGGAAATTTTGAGGAGAAGAAGACTTTGACCATAAAGAGATGGATTATATGAGTGACATTTGGCGTTTGGAGGCCTAACTATGCATTTCCAACTCCAACGACTTGCTCCTAGTGTCAAAACATCCCCTAAAGGGGTGATGTCACCTTATGCTAGGGTTTCTTTTGTGTAAAAGTGAATTGTTTAATATTATTTTGTTGAAAGTGTAAGATAAGGGTTGTGGACCCCTTATATCATGTTTTACCCTTGCTAATGTGGACAAACTATGTGAGTGACATTTTGTATAAATAGAAATCATAAGATCTCATTTTAAATCATAACTCTTCCATTGTGAGAAGTATTGGATTGAAATTCTCGCTACTCTTGAGGTTTTTTTATATCTTGTGCTATGATATGGTTTCTCTTTGGTTGTGGAGTTGATGATGATGATGCGTTAGCTCTTGGAGGTCATTCGTTTGCTATTGTGGTGGTTATCTTGGTGTGCTATGGTCTATCTTGTTGCTATTTGGATTGGTAAGATTTTTACTTGTTGCTATCATTTGTAATTCAAGGTCAAGGCATATTTTTCCAAGGCTAGGTAGGGAGTATAAGTGCATACACCCCTAATTTATCTCCATCATAATTTTAAGCATAGAATTTATTGTTTGTGAGGGTTTTGCTAAGGAAGTATAAGGGCATACACCCCTTAGTTTTAATAGCCTAGCTAGGTTACTTGCCTTGGGGAATAAGAGGGTTTATACCCCCAAGGAGGTACTA
>JASDQU010308189.1:49214-69346 GCA_032191745.1 Picea mariana
GTAACTGCGAAGAGAATGCTTATTATTATTGGATTAAATCCCCATTGTGGATTAATCATGTCATTATTATTAATATTATTGTTATTGGATTAATCCCCATTGTGGATTAATCATGTCGGTAATTGTATAAGGACCAAATCCCCTTTTGCGGATTGGTTATCAGAAAATTACAAAAGGCAAAATAAGAAATCGGCCCCAGCAGTTATTATGGAAGACTCAGAATTAATTAAAGGTGGGTTTACCCACCCAGAGTGAGAGGTCAGCCCTGCTAGTTGTGACCTTTCACATGTGCTATTCTTGGATAAATAAGAGGCTAGCACCTCACTTCAAACACACAACTCACTTGCTCATTTCTCTTATGAGGCAAGCTACAATTACCAGAGAGAGGAGGAGAAGAGTGGCGCATCTCTTGGGGAGGAATTTCTGTATTGGTTTGAGTTATCTCTTGAACATTGTTTAAGCTATTTATGATAAGGAAGTTTTTGTTGGGTTTTCTTCCCCTAGAGGGTTTCCTAGGATAAATGTTGTGTCTCTTGTGAATGTGTATTTCTTAGTGATCTTGTTCTTATGATGCTATTATCTATTGAAATGAAAAGAACGATAATAATGGCATAAACATTAACACTTCATCACAGGAGTCCCGAAGTCGTGAAATGTGAAACGCTGAAACACCTTTTTCTGTAGATTTCATATACCGGGAGATGGAGCATCAAAACACTTCATCACAAGGAATGCCAGAATGCCAAAATGCTGAAATGCGAAAAACACCTTTTGATGTTGGTTTCGGATACCGGGAGTTGGAGTGTCGAAACACTTTGCAACATGAATGCCGAAATGACTAAACGCCGAAATGCATTTTTGAGTAAGGCTATGGTCATCGTCGGTGGTCACATCATCGAAGAGCTGCAGAGAAGAGCTCGAAGAGACAAGCTCCATTTCAGATTTTGGGACATGGAGAGTCGAGATGACTCATCACAGAATCCTTGAAACGCGGAATGCGAAATACATGTTCAAAATTGGCCCTTGGTCATAACCCATGGTCACATCGACGAAGGCTCAAGGGAGGAGGTAGCACGAAGCTAATATCCATTTGGGAGATCGCGACTTGGAGAGTCAAGATGCCTCACCACAGGGATGCCGAAAAGCCGAATGCCAGAATGTCAAAACCCCGAATTTGGAAATGGTGAAATAAGCGTGAGACCCATCATTTATGATCCAACGATGTAGGTTATTTAGGAATATGATTGAAGGGATACTGTTTCTCTTCACAGTTAATCGATCAGTGGTGATTCAGTTGCTGAAGTGGTCTTTGGAGGTTCACAGTGTAACTGCTAGAAACCACTGATGGTTTCTACCAGAGGACTCAAAGAGACTTCTGTGTGATTGCCAGAGGAGCTGAAGAGTCTCAAGGAATCTGCCAGTGGAATGAAGACTATTCGTAGAGGCAATTGATATATGGATGAACATTGAAGCCTGTCACTGCAACAGAGAGGATGAGCTCGACTGTGACAGAGAAGACAAAGAGTCTCGACTGGTAGACAGGCTAAGGAATCACAGCATAACACCAAGTGATGATGGACACATGGGTTTAATAGCCAGAGAAGCTAAAGAGTTGCAATGATGATCAGGCAGAGCAATCAACATGAAGAGCATGCAGAAGCATTGCGCATATGGTATGCACAAGAGGAACAAAGACTATAAGAATGCATAACAAAGAAGAGATGGGGACGGTTGTTGAGAGGGATTCAGGAGTGTAGAAGGAGGAGTGTGCAGCAGCTGAAATATAGAGAAGAGGAATGGTGCATTGAATGGATATGGCGCACAGAGCATAAAAGGAAGAAGCACAAAAAGCGCAAGGCATGTGTGCAGCAAGACAGTGAGACACTAAAGGAAGGCTGAGGTGCTCTTGTAGAGAAAAACAGAAGATAAGAAATTGCAAGAAGATGCAGACAGATAGACACTAATATAGGAGAGCAGAGCAGCATAGCGGAATAATGATAAGCCTGGTAAGCCAATGATAAATATTGTATCACTGTGATAAATTTATAATAGCAAACTTTATATTTCGGGGTGGAAGGGAGGTGCTAGGGAGGACTGTTGTCCTCAAAGGTTCAAGTGGGTGCTTGAACACAGGGAGTTGTAGCTTCCATCTGGTTGCAGCCAGAGAAACTAGGGCGGCAGGGTGGTGCAAGGGAGAACTATTGTTCTCTATTATACAGGTTGGTGCCTGTGTGACTGGAAGTTGGTGCTTCCATCCAGTTGGTGCTGAAACACTTAGGGAGTTGGTGCTTCCTTCTAGTGGATGCTAGAGAAACCAGGGAGTTGGTGCTTATTTCTAGTAGGTGCTAGAGAAAACAGAGAGTTGGTTCTCTCAGCAAGTTGCAGCTTGCAAAACAGAGGTTGTAGCCTCATTATGAGTTGGTGCTCATAAGTATGATAATGTACAAAATGTAAAGATTACTTATCATATAAAGAAGAAGAGGTTTTTACCCTTTATAGGTTTCCTCAGGAAATATTTGTCTCTGTATATTTCATATGTGTGAATGATGCTGAATGTTTTGTTTCTTACTTCCTTGCATTATTGTGATTGTCATTCAATGCTCTGCAAAGAGTTTAAAATAAGCATAATTGTTTAAGATCGGTAACAACTGATTCACCCCCCCCCCCTTAGTTGTACAACACTCTGTGTTGTGTTTCCTTCTGGTTTACCAGGAGGTCGATAGTTTTAGAGGGTTTTGTTGGAAGCTATTCAGATCTGAACCTGGGTCAAACCAAGAAGTAGTTAGAGAAGGAGTAACAACCAACAAATGGTTCCGTTGCCGGCTGGAACTGCATGGGACTGAGTGAGTGGGATTTGTGAAAGAATTGTGAAAAGAATGAAGGTATGAAAAGGAATGTTTAGACCATGGAATCCAATGAAGGTAGAGATTGAAAGTTGGTTGAAAACAGAGTTTGAGTTTTCACAGAAAGATAACAAAAACCCTAAGTTAACACTGCACAAATATCTGGACAAGTACGTGTTTAGCGACCTGCATGAGGTCTTTTTCTGCGATTTCCTGCATGTGTTGCTGGAGTGGCTATTGAGGTTGAAAGACAACCACCCTACAAATCAAATCAGACAGCTCTAGTGGAATCCTATGGAGATCGCGTAGTTACAACATGTTAACAACAAATTCACGTGCACAGTATATTTCTGGTTAGACAGTATTGTTGCAGGATTTATCACAGAATTTGCAGTAGATACTACAAAGTATTACAGTGCAGTAGAGAAAGAGTTCCTAAAAGGACCTAGGGGTAGGTATATCCGATCGCTCTATACTTCAATCAAGATCTTACTATATAACAAAGGTGTGATAACTATGGAAGCATACAACTAAACTTCTCTATGTGCATGGGGAAAGGGGTGAAGCACAGACACGAGTTGGAGAAATGATGGAAGAGATGGATAAGGGAAAGGAGGAGGCCTTGGACCAATCATGATGGAGGAAGATCAGATCAAGCAGATCATGGAAACAACTGGAAAAACACACAGTGGAGTACCCTACCAATATAAGATAAATAATAAGAAGAGAGCCATAGCAGATAGAGAGGGCTTGGCAAGTGATGAAGAAGAGGTAGAGGATCTTTGGGTTGTGGAGCAGATTGAGGAAATCCTACGTGCTATTGAAATATTGTAACTGCAAAGAGTATTCTTAGTATTATTGATATATTATTTATAAGATTAATCCCCATTGTGGATTAATCATGTCGGTAATTGTATTAGGACCAAATCCCCTTTTGCGGATTAGTCAACAGACAATTGTAATAGGCAGAATAAGAAGTCGGCCCCAACAGTTATTATTGAGACTTAGAAATATAATAAAGGTGGGTTTACCCACCCAGAGTGAGAGGTTGGCCAGTGAAGACCCTTCACACGTGCCAAACTTGTATATATAGAGAGGCTAGTGCTTCACTTTATCACACGCAACATTTCCTCATTTCTAAGAGGCAAGCTGCAACTTACCAGTTGGAGAGAGGGAGAAGGGTGGTGCATCTTTTGGAGAGGATTATCTGTATTGGTTTGAGTTATCTCTTGACATTGTATTAGCAATTTATGATAAGGAAGTTTTTACTAGGTTTTCTTCCCCTAGAGGGTTTCCCGGGATAAATGATGTGTCTCTTGTGAATGTGTATTTCTCAGTGATCTTCTTCTTATGTTGTTCTTATCTATTGAAATGAAAAGAAATATAATAATGGCATAAAACATTAACATGGGATCAGAGCCAACCTGAAGGAAGCATATTTCACAAGAGAAAAACGTCACTGTTGCAGTACCTGCAAATTAGGGTTTTTCAAAAGTGAAGCTTTTCAGCTCCAAAATCACCTAGAAAGTTGTGCCCTCCCCCAAGGATCATTTTGGCACTTAGAGAACACCTTTTCAGTGGCTCGATCTCCTGGAAAGTGAAACCCTAGTTTCACAAAAGTATCAGAAAACCAGTACCAGAAGTACCAGAGTACCAGAAGTACTAGAAGCACCAGTCCAGAAATCCGCAGATCAGATTTGAAGGGGAAAAAATTGGATTTTCTCAGATCCAAGTACACCAGGCTACTTGCCTCAGCCAAGTGCACCACCTGGTAAGGTCAAAATTTGATTTTAAGCATTTGCATTTTTGGTCATTTTTCATAGCCTCAAGTACAAGATGTTTGCAAGCATAAATATTGTTGAGAAACTAGAAGGCATAGACAACTTCCGTGCCTGGAAGTATAGGATCTGTCTGATCCTTACAGAGAATGACCTAGAAAGATTCATCAAAGAAGAAGTGGCGGAACCTGAAGATGCCGTAGAGAAAGCAAAGCATCAGAAGGACTCAATCAGGGTTCAAAGAATCATTGCAGATTCAATCAAAGACCACCCGATCCCGTATGTATCATCCAAGAAAACTCCGAAATAGATGTTTGACTCTTTACGAAAACTATACGAAGGAAAGAACATCAACTGAAAGATGAACCTAAGATCTCAATTGAATAATACCAAGATGCAGAAAGGAGAAATGATTCAAGAATATTTCTCCCGAATCTCAAAAATTAAAGAATAGTTAAAAGCGATTGGAGACACCATAGATGAAGACAAATTCGTAATGATAGCCCTAAATGGTCTCACAATACCTTGGGATGCTTTCATTCAGACGATATGTGCCAAAAAGGAGAAAGTACAGTTTGAGAGCCTATGGGAAGAATGCATCCAAGAAGAGACAAGGGTAGCTAACTCTGAAGCACTACTAGCAAGGGATGATGATCAAGCCCTAGCTACTCATACAAAAGGAGGAAGGAAGAAACCCTACTTCAAAAGGGAAAACTCATAGAGAGCCTCAACCATCAAACAAATTCAACAACAAATAATCTCATCCAAGAAGTTTTCAGAAGAAAGGACAATGCAAGGGAAGAGATCTCTCATCCATACAATGCTATCATTGTGATAAGATGGGACACAAGGCAAATTCTTGTCCAGTTAGAAGAGAAGAATATAAGAGGAAACGCAAGAGACAACATGCCCACATAGTCGAAGATGAAGAACCACCTATGAAGATGATTAAAGACCATGTCTTGATCTCGGCCCTCTCAGGATCTGTATCACCTGGAGAGGACACATGGCTCATTGATAGCAGTGCATCAAAACACATGACGGGTAAGAAAAGTACTCTCTTTTGTATTTCAGAAAAGAAATTTTCTCAGAAAGTGACACTTGGGGATGATTACCAATATCCCATCAAGGGAGTGGGAGAATCAAACTACAAGCTAGACTTAGAAAGCACAATAACAATGAAGGACGTACTCTATGTACCAGGCTTGAAGAAGAACTTACTCTCCATATCAACTTTAGACAAGAAAGGATATAGAGTTGCCTTCATAGATGGATAAGTTCTTATGTGGGCTAAGGGAGAAGCCATAAATGAAGCAATCGTCATTGGAAATGAAGAAAATGGCTTATATAAGTTGAAGGGTCACCCAAAAACTGTCATGACCCATGCCATTGAAAACTCATGCAAACTTTGGCATAGAAGATTAACCCACATCAACTACAAGGCACTACCATACATATGCAAAGCTGTCACAGGTTTACCAGAACTCAAGGTTGATCAAGAAGGCATATGCAATGGATGTGCGCAAGGGAAGAATATCAAGAACCCTTTTTGGAAAAGGGTTCTTNTCATTCAGACATGTGTGGCCCAATGCCATCATCCTCCATTAGCGAGTATGTATACTATGTATCATTTATTGATGACTATTCTCGTAAGACCTAGATATATATATCTTGAAATCTAAGGATGAAGTATTCAGTAAATTCAAGGAATTCAAAGCCTTGATAAAGAATCTTTCTGAAAGAAATATTAAGATACTCAGGTCAGATAATGGAGGAGAATATACCTCAAAAGAGTTTGTGAACTTTTGCAGAGATGTTGGGATCAAGAGGGAACTCACTACTCCCTATAATCCTCAACAAAATGGTGTAGTTGAAAGGAAGAACAGAACAATTATGTAAGTTGTAAATACCATGATTCACGATCAAGATCTTCCTATGTGCTTATGGGCAAAAGCAACAATGGCAGTTGTTTATGTGTAGAACAGATTATCCCATAGCGCATTTGGGTTCAAGACCTCGGAAGAGGTTCACCGGAAAGAAGCCAGAGGTAAGCCACCTAAAAATATTTGGTTGTCTAGTGTTTATTCATATACCAAAAGAGAAAAGAAACAAGATGGAACCCTCCGTAAAGAAGGGAATATTTGTAGGATATTGTGAGGTCTCCAAGGCCTTCAGAATCTACATACCTGGTCATTGCCACATTGAAATGAGAAGGGACGTGACCTTTGATGAAGAAGCAACACTTAAGAAATCAAGAAGATGCCAGCTTGAAGAATTATATGAAGAGGAACCTGTAAATCCCAGGATTGCAGAATCCATGAGGGAAGCTCCCAGAGCTGCAGAACCAGTAAGGGAAGTCGTAACTTTCCCTGATGAGGAGACTCCTGAAGACCACGATATAACAAAAGTTCAAGAACCTCCTCAAATGACCTTCTCCCATAAAATAAATCCTGCTTGGGTAAGAGAGCTCATTCAAGATGGAGAGAAGTATGGTGTTCCAGAAGGAACCTCGAGACAGGTAACTTCGCCTGATGTTGTTGAAGAATACCCTTCTTGTTAAGGGGGAGTGTTGAAATAATGTAACTGCAAAGAGTATTCTTATTATTATTGATATATTATTTATAAGATTAATCCCCATTGTGGATTAATCATGTCGGTAATTATATTAGGACCAAATCCCCTTTTGCGGATTGGTCAACAGGCAATTGTAATAGGTAGAATGAGAAGTCGGCCCCAGTAGTTATTATTGAGACCCAAAAATATAATAAAGGTGGGTTTACCCACCCAGAGTGAGAGGTCAGCCCTGCCAGTGAAGACCCTTCACACGTGCCAGACTTGTATATATAGAGACGTTGGCGCTTCACTTTATCACACACAACACTTGCTCATTTCTAAGAGGCAAGTTGCAACTTACCAGTTGGAGAGAGTGAGAAGAGTGGCGCATCTTTTGGAGAGGACTATCTGTATTGGTTTAAGTTATCTCTTGACATTGTATTGGCAATTTATGATAAGGAAGTTTTTGTTGGGTTTTCTTCCCCTAGAGGGTTTCCCAGGATAAATGTCGTGTCTCTTGTGCATGTGTATTTCTCAGTGATATTGTTCTTATGTTTCTCTTATCTATTGAAATGAAAAGAACTATAATAATGGCATAAAACATTAACACGTGCAACATATGAAAGGAAGACAAGATGTCCAAGGGAAGGAACAAAAGGCAATACTCCTATCCATATTATTGTCAGTGTGGAACCCATAACCCCATGTGCGACTAATACACCAGAAAGAACACCACTATTTAGACAACCAAATTTTAATAGATGAAAGACAACAAGAAGTGCACCCAATCAAGGAGCAGCGAGTGGAGGATCCAGTTCAGGAAGTAGTAGTCAAGTATCTACACTGTGCAGAGGTTGTAGTTCAGCACCGTTCAAAATGGCAGGACATGATCCCACCATCAGGTTACCCAAATTCAAGGGAGAGGCATCAGAGGATCCTGAAAATCACTTGTTTATCTGTGAGAAGATTTGAGAAGCGAAGCATATCACAGATGAGGATACAAAACTTGCGTAGTTAGCTATCACGCTAAGAGACCGCGCACTAGATTGGTACATGATCTTAGCTATAAATAGTCCACTTGGAACTACAAGGACGATTGCAGATGTCAAGAAGCTATTGATAAATGAATTTCATAAGCCTAGCTCATAGGATCAATATATGAATGAGATGATTGAAATCAGGGAGAAACCAAGTGAGTCTGTTTGGGAGATTGATCAGAGGTTTAAATGTCTTAAAGGTAAGATGAAGAATGTCATGACTGATATGCAACATAGACATCTCTTTGTGAACTCACTATCACCACATCTAAAATACCTTTTGAGGCAACAAAAGTTTCAAACTCAGGAAGAGGCTCTACAGACAACCCTAGAAATGGAAGAGAACCAGTATCAGAAGACAGATCCAACAATAGAAGAGCTGAAGGATGATCTGAAGAACCTCACATTTCAACTAAACCAGAATAAGATCAAAGAGAAAAGAGAAGTTGTTTGGTGTACCACATGCAGAACAAAAGGACATCACAATGATCAGTGCCCAAATTTCACGCAGTACATGGCAACATGGCTACCAAACCCTTTGCCAACAGGAGGACCATGGTGCAAAATATTTAAAACACATGGACATGATTCATATCATTGTCCAATGATGCAGAAGTATCAGACAATACCCAAGAGTTTAGATTGCAACTTTTGCAAATTAGTGGGTCATGATGACAAAGATTGTAGGACAATGGACTTGATGTGGAGTTTTGTACCTTGAGAGGTGTTCCCCATGTGCTTCTCCTCTCCTAGACACATGTGGGATGGACTATACACTTTTTGCCTTGTACTTTGTGTCTAATTTCACTTTGACTTAGGAGTTTTAAGTCAAAAGTGAAATTTTGTCATTTATGCCTAAAATGACTATTAATTCACTTTGTGGGTGAATTAGAGACATAAAGTGAACTAAGGGAACTTAACCCAAAGTGGGTTATCGAGTGAGATTCTTTTTGGGTGATCTCAACCTTTGATTAGATGGGAGATGGGATGATCTCATCCATTGATTTCTTAGGTTTCCTAATGGAGGTTCAAGAGGGGTGCAAAGTGTGAAAGAGAGCTCATAACTTCGTTTTCTCACTTGGAGAGGAAGAGAGGGAGCTTTTCTATGAGGTTTGTTGCATGAGGTAGCTTGAACTTGGTTGCATGCTTTCATGGAGGGAGGCATTCAACTTATGGCTTGGTTTATTTACTAAGGAGTATTCATTACCGTGGAGGGCGCACTTGTTGAGGAGGGCACATCAGTAGTGGGGAGGACTTCTACTCGTTAGATTGTAGTGGGATCAGTTGCAGAGGGAGGCCACACAATAGAGCTTCATTCATGTGGAGGGTTTTCTATTATGAGCTCACAACTTGCATTTGCAACAGATTCAATGGTTTTGAGAGCATTTATAGGGGGCACACCTTCCTAGGGTGCACCTGGTTCTTTTGGACTTGTATTCTAGATTGGATCAAGGTTCATCTATATTTTGTATTTGTTCTATTCCACCTTCTACTTTCCTCATATATAGACATATATCCCAAACTGGTTTTCCCTGGGGGGGTTTTATCCAGGGTCATGTTGACCAAAAATACCTGTGTAAAAAATGATGTGTGTTAGTCTTTTAGATCTGCTTATTTTCTGTTGTAAAGATCATTAGGTGTGTTGTGTTTATTTTAGTATGCATGTGCTAACTTCTGGTTACTAAAACTACATGCTAGAGCACCTAAAATTGCAAGTACAACCGTAACAAATCAACAAGAAGTTCCTGAACTGTTGGCTGTCCTAAAACAACAACAAAACATTTACATAACAATTGAAACTTAGAGCCAATCTGTGGTCAAAGACAAACCCAGTTGGCAAGCTTGATAGAACCTGCAAATCTTCATGGTATCAGTGTTGAGGTGGCTGAGCTTTTGAGCAGTTTGGACAACACATGTGTTGGCTGTCATATACATCTTCTTGGCAGAATTTTGTGGACAACCATTGACTCATTCAGTGGTTGTTAGTGGGAAGATTTTTGTAGAGGACAATTGGGCAGTTTTGGCAGTTTGTCGTTAGTCTCTTTTCACACCTACAGAGTAGGAGTGAGGCTGACTTGACTCAACCTCTTTTCACACCTATTTTGTTAGGAATGAGGTCGTAGGACACTTGTCTCTTTTCACACCTGTGTTGACATGAGTGAGGCAATGCTTCCTTGGAAGTTTGAGCATCAGTTGGGAGTGCAGTTTGACAGACATGTCAGCATCTCAGATGCGTGTTGAGGATAGGCTAGCTGGGGCTAGCAATTGGTTGCCTTGGAAGGTGAGGATGGTCTTTTTCTTAGAGGACCTCAAGCTATGGGACATAGTCGAGGTGGTTGTTCCAGTCATTCCTATCACTGCCCTCGTCTTGGTGGCAGAGTTCAAGAAAAGGAACAACAAGGCAAAGAGGACCATTTGTGATGCAGTTCGTGATCATATTATACCCCATTTGACGAAGAAGACTTATGCATACGAGATCTGTTCATCTCTATGTAAGTTGTATGAGAGCTCAAATGAGAACCAGAAGATGGTTCTCCATGAACAACTCAGGTGCATTCACATTTTCAAGGATGAGTCGGTAACTTCATTCCTTGGTCGCCACACTCAGATCAGAGACGAGCTTGGAGCCGTCGGAGAGGTGGTGGACCCTAACTCTTTGGTGAGGCAAGATATGAATTACTTCACCAAACTGCAGGGTCCATTTGTCTATGGCATTGTTTCTAGGTAGTTCATGCCTACATGGGAGAGGATGTGGGATGACTTCGTCCAAGAGGAGATTAGGCTTGTAGCTGAGGCTTTTGGATAGTGGCATCAACAACAATCTAGTCAGGGTGATGAGGATCTTTCTCTTTGGAAAAAGGGAAAGAAGAAGGCCAACCGTGGGGGTCAGTAGGGTCCCAAGTTTGGGGCCCCACCACATGGGAGTGGAGGAGAGAGAAATAGTGATTAGAAGAGAGATATGACCAAAGTGAAGTGCTTTGTTTGTAAGAAGTTCAGGCACTATGTTGGACAATGCCCTAACAGGAAGAAGAAGAGGGGTGTTACCGTAGCTACAACAGAGGAGACAGATTTTTAGACATAGTTTCAGAGAGAGTGTGCTTTCCTCATATGCTACACTTCAGTTGAGATGACACCCAATATTTGGTATATAGACAACGGGGCTTCGATCCATATGACTGGAGTTCGAGAGAACTTTACTATTCTCAGAGACACTGAGGTCAGGATAGAGATTGCTCTTGAAGATGACACATTGATCAGAGTTGTTGGGATTGGCACAGTTACCTTTCAGACAGATAACATGCCACCTATATCATTCAAGGACGTTCTCTATGTCCCTGGGCTGAGGAAGAATTTGATTTTAGTTTCCACCCTCCAGGATAGAGGTCTTGAGGTGACATTAAGAGGCATCGAGGTACTCATTCATCCTCGGAGGTCTTCACTTGCCTCAGGATAGGTGATTGGAGTGAGGGATGGGAAACTGTTCAGATTGTTTTTTCAGCCTCTTCATGCATTGGCAGCGAGCAATGACAACAACAGACATATATGTGAGTTATGGCATCATAGGATGGCCCACCTACATCATGGAGCTCTCGGAGGACTGAGAGAGGTTGTGACCAGAGTGCCACAGATCAGTATAGAGCATCATGATGTTTGCAGAGGGTGTGCGCTTGGTAAGTTTACCAAGGCCTCGTTCCCCAACAGTGACACCAGGTCAGATGGGATACTGGATTTAGTACACACGAACATGTGTGGGCCCATGACTCGGAAGTCCTTGAGTGGTTGTGAGTATTATCTCACATTTATTGATGACTACTCAAGGAAGACTTGGATCTATTTCCTGAAGGCCAAGAGCGAGGTCTTCACACGGTTCCAAGAGTTCAAAGATCTTGTGGAGAACCAATCGAAAAAGAGGATCAAAGTCTTGTGGTTGGATAACGGGGAAGAGTATTCCTCGACACAACTTGTAGACTTATGTGCCCAACATGGCATTAGAAGATAGATGATTGTACCATACAATCCCAAATAGAACAGGGTTGTTGAGAGGAAGAATCGGGCCATTACCGGTGCAACGAGATCCATGCTGCATGATCACAGTTTTCCTTTGTGCTTATGGGCAGAGGCATGTGCTATTGCAGTTTACCTGCAGAACAGGAGCCCCCACAGGATATTTTGGAAGATGACTCCTGAGGAGGCCTTCACTAGTAAGAGGCCCGATGTCGAGCACATTAGGATTTTTGGGTGCTTGACCTTTTCTCATGTCCCCTCGGAGAGGAGGACAAAGCTAGACCCCACAACCCAGCAGGGGATTCTAGTTGGATACTTAGAGGTGTCCAAAGCCTATCACATCTACATTCCACCACTTAGGAGAGTGGTGGTGAGCAGACATGTCAAATTTAAGGAGGATAGGGCTTTTCAAAGATCTCTTGAGTCGAGAGTCAGAGTTGAGGATGATGTAGAGGCATTGATTGCAGTCTTAGAGGGAGCACAACCTCAAGTATCAGGTACATCAGTATCAGGGGTGACAGGGTCACCATGCACAGCTTTAGGGTCACATACAAAGCATGTTTAGTTAGATGGGGCACAGACTTGAGGATATTATAGTGTTGAGACGAGTCCTGAGGCAGTCACTCTTGGGCAGAGAGACCTTACTTATCCGTTGACCACTTCACAGAAGAGGAAACCTAGATGGTTTTAGGAGACCCTGAACGAGGCCAGAGAGAATGTAGGGGAGCCCAAGAGACAGGTCAGAGAGAGCAGGCCTCCAGTCATATTGGGAGCATATTTGGCACTAGTGACGAGTATCAGGGATACAGAGCCATAGATATTTGCGTAGGTAGTGGATCAACAGGTCTGGAGAGAGGCCATGGTAGAGGAGTATGACTCCATTGTGTGCAATGATGTCTGAGATGTGGTTCTGAGGCCAATGGGGAAGTCAGTGGTGACTTCCAAGTGGTTGTACAAGACCAAGATTGTTGTAGATGGCAGCATTGAGAAATACAAGGCTCGTTTTGTGGCGTGAGGCTTCTCTCAGATTGAGGGAGTCGATTATGACGAGACATTCGCACCAATTGCGAGATACACCTCCGTCAGGAGTATCATTGCCATAGCAACAAATATGGGTTGGAGAATTCACTATATGGATGTGAAGACCACATTTCTGAATGGCTTTATTGATGAGGAGGTGTACATAGAGCAACCACAGGGGTTTAAGGTGAGTGATAGGGAGACTCACGTGTGTCTTTTGAGAAAGACACTTTATGGTCTGAAGCAATCTCCCCGAGCTTGGTATTCATGCATAGACACTTACTTGCTTCATATGGCCTTCAAGAAGAGCGATGTTGATCCTAACCTCTATTTCAACATTAGAGGTGAGGACGCACTTATTCTCATCTTATATGTGGATGATTTGTTCATCAATGGAGCCGAGGATCTCATAGTTGAGTGCAAGTTGGGACTTGCATCAGATTTTGAGATGAGGGATATTGGATTGATGCACTACTTTTTGGGTATGGAGGTATGGCAGGAGGAGGGTCACATATTTCTCGGGTAGGAGAAGTATGTAACAAACATTTTGAGTAGGTTTCAGATGGAGGACTATAGACCCATGTCTACACCTATGATTACCAACTGGAAGAAGCTTAGTGCTTCAGATATCCAGTTGGTGGATGCCATAGTTTACAGGCAGTTGATCGGTTCACTCATGTATCTAGTTAACACCAGACTAGATGTTTGTTTTTCCATGAACACTCTCAGTCAGTATATGGTTGAGCCGAGGAGTGTTCACATAGTTGGGGAAAAACACGTTTTGAGGTACATTGTTGGGATAGTTGATTATGGCCTAGACTATGTTAGAGGAGATGGAGTCAGTTTGGTTGGCTACACAGACTCAGACTGGGCAGTATGTATGACTAATAGAAAAAGCACCTTAGGGTGCTGCTTTGGTTTGGGATCAGGACTTGTTTCCTGGTTCAGCCAGAAGTAGAAGTCAGTTGCTTTGAGTTCGGTCGAGGCAGAGTATATGGCGCCTAGTCGGGCCAGTTGCGAGGCCATTTGGTTTCGTAAGATGCTAGTTGGTTTGTTTGGTCAAGAGAGGCCACCGACCGTCATTCCCTATGATAATCAGAGTTGCATAAAACTCTCTTAGAATCCAGTGTTTCATGACTGGTCGAAGCATATTGAGATCAAGTACCAGTTCATTCGTGATTGGGTTTAGAGAGGGGCAGTTCAGTTGCAGTATGTATCGACAGACGACCAGGTTGCAGATATACTCACCAAGGCCCTGCTAAGGGGCAAACATGTCTACTTCAGAGACAAGATGGGCTTGGTGAGGAACACCTTTCTTGGTAAGAGGGAGTGTTGAGTTTTGTACCTTGGGAGGTGTTCCCCATGTACTTCTACTCTCCTAGACACATGTGGGATGGACTATACACTTTGTGCCTTGTACTTTGTGTCTAATTTCACTTTAACTTAGGAGTTTTAAGTCAAAAGTGAAATTTTGTCATTTATGCCTAAAATGACTATTAATTCACTTTGTGGGTGAATTAGAGACATAAAGTGAACTTAGGGAACTTAACCCAAAGTGGGTTATTGAGTAAGATTCTTTTTGGGTGATCTCAACCTTTGATTAGATGAGAGATAGGATGATCTCATCCATTGATTTCTTAGGTTTCCTTATGGAGGTTCAAGAGGGGCGCAAAGGGTGAAGGAGAGATCATAACTTCATTTGTTCACTTCGAGAGGAAGAGAGGGAGATTTTCTATGAGGTTTGTTGCATGAGGTAGCTTGAGCTTGGGCGCATGCTTTCATGGAGGGAGGCATTCAACTTATGGCTTGGTTTATTTACTGAGGAGTGTTCATTATTGTGGGGGGCACACTTGTTGAGGAGGGCGCATCAATAGTGGGGAGGACTTCTACCTGTCATAATGCAACGGGATCAGTTGCAGAGGGAGGCCACACAACAGAGATTCATTCCTGTGTAGGGGTTTTCTATTCTGAGCTCAGTTTGCATCTGGAGCAGATTCAGTGGTTTTGAGAGAATTTATGGGGGCCGCACCTTCCTAGGGTGCACCTGGTTCTTTTGCACTTGTATTCTAGCTTGGATCAAGCTGCTATTGTATTAGGTTCATCTATATTTTTTATTTATTTTATTCCACCATCTACTTTCCTCATATATAGACATATATCCCAAACTGGTTTCCCTCGGGGGGGGGTTATCCATGGTCATGTTGACCAAAAATACATGTGTACAAAATGATGTGTGATAGTCTTTTAGATCTGCTTATTTTCAGCTGTAAAGATCATTAGGTGTGTTGTATTTATTTTAGTATGCATGTGCTAACTTCTGGTTACTAAAACTACATGCTAGAGCACCTAAAATAACAAGTACAACCGTAACAAATCAGCAAGAAGTTCCTGAACTGTTGGCTATTCTAAAACAACAACAAAACATTTACATGATAGTTTAAACTTAGAGCCTATATGTGGTCAAAGACAGACCCAATTGGCAATCTTGATAGGACCTGAAAATCTTCACTTGATGCCGGAAAGAACGTCAGACACCTATAGGGTGCAGAAATAAATGATGACAGGGCAAGTTGCACCTTAGTTTAACTAGGTACCACCTCCATACATCACTGTGCAGTAGCAATACAACACTGTGCAACCTCAATATAATAATGCACAGTCACAGTATAACCCCGCGCAATATAATTAGGTGCCTTGATACAATGCACCATGAGCAAATCGAGGAGGATACAAAGGTGGAGGACGAGGTAGAGGAGGATTTGGAAGAGGTAGAGGTCCAATAGTGCGCCACAACTGCGAACATCTAGGAAACTATGCTAGGGAATGCCCACTTCCACCTGCGACATGCATGTACTGTCATGCAACAAACCATGATACAGAGGACTGTCCAACATTATTGGGCAAAATTCAAGAAAAGCAGAATTAGAACAATCATAATGTTCAATGGATTTCTGCAGAGAAGGGGGATGATGGAAGAAATATCAACATAGTCATACGAGGAGGTGCTAAGATAGGAACTGACGCAGTAATATAGGAGTCAGCGCAACACCAATGAGTGAAGAGGAATACTGAAACACATAAATAGTTCGATGCGGGGAAAGAAAAAAAAATATTCAAGGAGGCAAGACATGAGTTCCTCAAGCAAGATGTTGCATCTACATCAACCATGAAACATACTCAGAACATACAAATGTACGAGATGCCCTTATCAATGGACCACACCAGCGAAGTACCACCTATAGCGCAAGTAAGTACCATAAAAAAAATTCTGCAATCCTGTGTTAAGCTACTGAATGACCAATCATCTGTGAAAATTTTGCAAAATATGTTAGAAAAATGTAACACAGAGGTAGGGGGAAATTTAGAACAGAAAACAATCAATCACCTCCATACAAGGAGGACAAGCAGGGAATTTAGAGTGAATGTTAACATTAGAGATTTCAATATGGTGGATATCATATTGGATTTAGGCTCCGAGGTAAATGTGTTACCCAAGAAGACATGATAGTATATGGAAGAGCCCACACTAGGCTATTCACCTGTCTAATTGAAGCAAGAAAACCAACACAAAGTTCTAGCAATTGGAAGGATTAAGGGTGTGACAGTAGATCTAGATGGAGTGCGCACTAAGGTAGACTTTGAAGTGATAGAAATAGTGGATGGCACAACACCCTATCCAACATTGCTTGGCCTAGATTGAGCATTTGATAATCGAGCCATAATCAACTTGAAGACAAGGAAAATGACATTCAAATCAGGAGGATACAAATTCATTGTGCCATTAGATCCATCTTAAGGAGAAAGGTTTGTAGAACCGACTTGCTTAGATCTGGAGAAAATCAACCAGTTACACAGAACCACCGCGCGTGAAGAAGATTATGTCAACCCAACTGTGGATGGAGTACTCAGCTGGAGGAGCATCACATCATGTGCTTCTGACTCAGATACAAGCTTGGAGAATTGGCAGAAATTATTATATGAAGTCTCTACATGAATGTGTGAAAGAATAGACCACATAGTAAGATGGGTAGGTATAGAGATAAGAGAGCCTCCAAGTTTTCATGGGGTGAATGACTTAGAAGAATTCCTAACAAGATACAAAGATGAAGTGTTATATAATCAGAGGCTCTTAGCCCTGGACATCGCACTCAAGGAAACACCTGCAAGATGGTGGGGTGCGCACAAAGAAACAATTAAGGATTGGTACTAATGTAAGCGACTACTGTGCATTAGATTCGATGTAGAGAAGGGGAGCACTAAAATCCAGAGATATGATGGGCAGGGGACACCAACAAAACAATTGGAGAAATGCAGACCACTATGCAGGATGACACCACCAGAGGAATGGCCTCGTTACTTCATCCATACCTTAGAATGAATTCTATAAAAATGGTATGTAGACCAGGAATTACGCAGAGGCATTGCAAAATGGACACCATTACAACATAATTTTATAGTAACCTTCTCATTAGAACATGAGAACCCCAACATTGATTCAACACTCAAACAAATAAGAGGGGTGATATTTATTGATGAACCAGAGGTGGAACTCATGACAAAGTATCAACAACAAAACCAACAAATAGTGAAAGAACTATTGTCATGCTATCATATGGAAGAAGAAGAAGCACCAGATGAAGATGACCCACACAACATTCATATTACAGAATATGAAGGTGAAAGAGAGGTGGAAGGTCCATCTTTGGAATCAGAAGTATTTGCTGCACCTATCAAAGTGAAGAAAGTTAATATTGGGACAACAGATAAACCTAAAATGGCAAGTATTGGAGACTATTGGGATGAAAAAACAGTGGAAAGAATAACAAAATTACTGCACGAGTACAGTGACCTATTCCTAACAATGTTTACAGAGATGAAATTCATAACAAGAGAGCTAGGAGAGATGAAGATACCTCTCAAACCCGAGGCTAGATCTGTCAGACATAGACCTTATAGACCGAATCCAATATATAAGCAGAAAGTGAAAGCTTAAATTGATAGAATGTTAGAAGCTGGAATTATAGAACCAATAGAAGAATATGAATGGATAAGCCCTATGGTAGTGCAAGATAAAAAACAAGGGGGGATAAGGATTTATGTAGACCCGAGGAAACTAAATGATGCTTGCCTACATGACCATTTTCCCACCCCTTTCATAGATGAGGTATTAGAGAATGTGGGAGGCCAGGAGGCATACTCATTTACAGATGGATTCTCAGGTTACCATCAGATCAAGACAGCTTCAAAAGACATGTACAAGACTACTTTTTCCACAGAATGAAGATCCTACCAGTACAAAGTCATGCCTTTTGGGCTGAAGAATGCACCAACTATATTTTCAAGGGTAATAATAGCTGCCTTTAAGGAGTTCATACATCAGTTTTTAAAAGTATATCTGGATGATGGGACTGTATACAACCTACTAAAAGATCATGTGGAAGTGTTAAGGTTGATGTTGAAAATATGTAAGCAATGTTAGATATCATTGAATATCAAGAACTGCATATTTGGGACACCTTTTGGATGTTGTTGAGACACATAGTGTGCAAAAAAGGCTTGCTAGTGGGTCCTGCTAAGATTGCAGTCATTGTTAATTTACCACCACCAAAATTAGTGCGCCATTTGAGAGAAACATTGGCACATACATGCTAACTACATAAAATTTGTAAAAGGGTATGCACAGATCACTGTGCCAATGGAGAAACTATTAAAGAAGGATACTAAATTCTAGTGGAATGAGGATTGTCAACAAGGTTTGGACACCCTAAAAGAAAATATGGTAACAACACCTATCCTAATATTCCCAAATTGGGAAAAGACATTTCATGTGCATGTATATGCATCAACTATAACACATGGAGCAATTCTGGCACGACCAAGAGCAGGGGATTTGGATCATCTTATAGCATTTGCAAGCAAAAAACTGTCAGAATCAGAGCATAACTACAATACTACAAAAAGAGAAGGCCTAGCTATGGTCTATGCACTTCATAAGTTCACACATTACTTACTGAGCAAACACTTTAAGATGTTCATAAATCATTCAGCCCTCAATTACCTAGTCAACAAGTCAGTGTTGGGGGGGAGGATCTGTAGATGGCCACTGTTATTTCAAGAATATGACTTTGAAGTGATAGTCAAACCAAGGAAGATAAATGTAGGACCTGATCACCTGTCAAGGGTAACGAATGGAGAAGAACCTACCAACTTGGAAGACAACTTCCCTGATGCATAGTTATTTTCAGTCCAAATAGTTGATAAATACTTTGTTGATATTATTGAATACTTGAGTACAAGAATCGTGCCACAATATCTTAACATTGCGCAGAAGAAAAATATGGTAGTCAGAGATGGTAACTATCAGCTGATTGCAGGACATTTATATAAGATGGGCACATACAACATTTTGAGAAGATGCATACTAGAACATAAAAGGCCTAGGATTTTGGAAGAAGCTCATGAGGGAATAGCTAGAGGACATTATGAAGGAAAAACTACAGTGCATAAGGTATTGCACGCAGGACTATGGTGACCAACAATTCACTGAGATGATAAGGAATATTGCTAGAGATGTGATGTCTGCCAGAGGGTTGGTAAACTTAATAGAAGGGATGAGATGCCCCTAACACCACAAGTAACTTTGTAGGTTTTTGACAAATGAGAAATAGACTTTGTGGGGCCAATCCACCCACCAACAAAAAGGCCAGGAGCAAGATCTATTATTACTGCGACATAATACTTAACAAGATGGGCAGAAGCAACACCAGTCAAAGACTGCAATGCATAGAGAACAACACACTTCTTGTTTGAGAAAGTGATCACTAGATTTGGTTGTCCAAGGATTTTGATGAGTGACCAAGGTACTCACTTTATCAACAGTGCTATCAAGGCTATGA
>JASDQU010308189.1:69366-89082 GCA_032191745.1 Picea mariana
CAAACACTTTAAGATGTTCATAAATCATTCAGCCCTCAATTACCTAGTCAACAAGTCAGTGTTGGGGGGGAGGATCTGTAGATGGCCACTGTTATTTCAAGAATATGACTTTGAAGTGATAGTCAAACCAAGGAAGATAAATGTAGGACCTGATCACCTGTCAAGGGTAACGAATGGAGAAGAACCTACCAACTTGGAAGACAACTTCCCTGATGCATAGTTATTTTCAGTCCAAATAGTTGATAAATACTTTGTTGATATTATTGAATACTTGAGTACAAGAATCGTGCCACAATATCTTAACATTGCGCAGAAGAAAAATATGGTAGTCAGAGATGGTAACTATCAGCTGATTGCAGGACATTTATATAAGATGGGCACATACAACATTTTGAGAAGATGCATACTAGAACATAAAAGGCCTAGGATTTTGGAAGAAGCTCATGAGGGAATAGCTAGAGGACATTATGAAGGAAAAACTACAGTGCATAAGGTATTGCACGCAGGACTATGGTGACCAACAATTCACTGAGATGATAAGGAATATTGCTAGAGATGTGATGTCTGCCAGAGGGTTGGTAAACTTAATAGAAGGGATGAGATGCCCCTAACACCACAAGTAACTTTGTAGGTTTTTGACAAATGAGAAATAGACTTTGTGGGGCCAATCCACCCACCAACAAAAAGGCCAGGAGCAAGATCTATTATTACTGCGACATAATACTTAACAAGATGGGCAGAAGCAACACCAGTCAAAGACTGCAATGCATAGAGAACAACACACTTCTTGTTTGAGAAAGTGATCACTAGATTTGGTTGTCCAAGGATTTTGATGAGTGACCAAGGTACTCACTTTATCAACAGTGCTATCAAGGCTATGACTGAGCAATTTGAAGTCTATCATCAGAAGAGTACACCATACCATCCTCAAGCAAATGGAACAATAGAAGCCTTCAATAAGATCTTGGAGAATGCTCTGACAAAGATCTGCAGTGTCAACATGGATGATTGGGATTTTAAGATACCAACAGTACTATGGGCATACAAGATTACATGTAAAAAGTCGATAGGATAGACACCATTCAGATTGGTGTATGGGCATGAAGTAGTAGTACCATTAGAATTTCTGGTACCCAGTCTGCACGTAGCAACAATTACCAACATGACATAAAGAGGTGCAGTAAAGGAAATACTCAATCAACTAATGGAGATGGAAGAAGATAGGATTCTGGCAGTATTTCACCAAGAGGTATATGAAGCAAGAGACAAAGCTTGGCATGAAAAACATATCAAGAGGAAGAGTTTCAAGGAGGGATATCTAGTCTTGCTTTATGACAATAAATCTCTTCAGCATCGAGGGAAATTTAGAATGCATTGGCTGGGGCCATATGAAGTTAAGACTGTCACAGATGGGGGAGCTGTACAACTGAAAGATTTGGGAGACATAGAACTGAGAGGACTGATCAATGGAAGTCGATTGAAACTGTATAGGGACAATCGACCTCCTAGCACTTAAAACTTATAGCGCAGTAAAAAAACATGTACATAATCTATTCTAGTAGAAGTTAAAATAGAGAAAATGAGAAAAAACAAACAAAAAGGAGAAAAAGAAGGAAAAATAAATACAAAATTAGAAAAGGGAGAAAATAAAAAAACAATGGGGAAAAGTTGCGCGCAATAACTACCGCTACAAACATCAGAAGACTGCGCACAGTAAAAAGTGAACTTGGCACAAATGCACGCAAAAAGGTAAAAGTAAACATAACCTGGTCTATAAAAGGTAGAAAAATGTAGAGTTATTCAACACTTAGCAAATTTCGACCTCGGAGTGAGAAAGAGAACCCGTGCCCTAGTTTCAAATCGATGAAGTAGCAAGTCGAGGTTACAATAGTCGCACAGGATGACTCCACCAAAGTTTAGGTCATCAGGACAGTTTGTCTGGGTCACTCGACAGGGATAAAGGCCTAAGGAACGACTGCAATAGTTGGAGAATATAGTTGAGCTCAAGGATGTGACCACCTCGGACCCAGAATATATTAGCCCAACACAAGTCGAGGAAGAGCTCCTTACAATGCAACAAGGGGAGATAAGGCAGAGCACAAGGGCCGAAAACGGGGGTTCAAAGTTGAACCCCGAAGTGCCTGCGAGACCAGATGACACAATGGGACCGCGACAGTCCCAGGCACAAGATGAAGTACTGATCGAGGATGTAATCAACAAGCCAGAGACAGTTGGGGAAGAAGAGGGAATAGAAGCAGCAGAGGCAGACGCGTCTACTGCGGGACAGAAAAGAAAGACCCCCGACAACATGGAAATCACCCTTCCATTCCTTCCATAATCAGTGCCCACTGTCGATGACATGTTGGGGAAGGTACCAAAGTTGAGGTACACGGACCATGATGTGCGCGACACGACCAAATTCCCAGAATTGGCCGAGGAAAAATATATGATTAACACAGGGGAGATTGGACCCATAGGACAACCAGTGCTAGAGCCCGCACAATGGATTATGAGGCTATATAATTAAGGTATAATGAACCTCTTGGACATACCGCATTTTGGGCGCAGTAAGAATGTCGGTTTTTCCATCAAACAACTGGTTACCTGGGTCCATGGAGGCATTCTTTGGATGGAAAAACCAGTGCAGATCGACATAGCATTAATTGCCAAAATAATAGGATTTCCTACAATTGGCGCGTCACCAAAAGAATTTGTGGAAAACAAAGCGTAGGAGAAAGAACTAGAAAAACAAGTGAAGGCGCAATTCAGCACGACCAGGGGGAATAGAGGCCTCATCATCAAAGAAATCAACAATGACGCCACAAGATTCGCCAGTACGCTAATGACGTGGAAGTTGCTGAGAAAATGTTGCAGAGAGGAAGTGCCAGTAGGAGTGATCGCAGTAGCAATGCAATGCGCGAAGGGGATGAAGTTTAGCTGGGCACCGTACCTGCTAAACCAATTCCTACTTGACTGTCGGGCGTGCAGGACAATGGAACCGAATTCCATTACACCTGGCTGATAATATCAATAGCTCTGATAGGGTGGCAGGAGCCCAAGTTCTCTGTATTCTTAGACAGAGTGAGAAAATGCTATGCAGCCAGGTATGAGTCTCTCTGGCAGGCGAAGGATAACAAGACACAACAAGCAAACAACATTGTGTTTGCCATGCTGCTAGAAGAAATCCAACAACGCACATCAAACGTATGGTGCTTACCTATAGAGGTCATGTAGGAAATAGAGTGGATAGCTAAGTTCAAGGCATCCTGGCATCACCTATGGATTAGAGCCATGAGGGATCCCAAAAAGGCATGGTTGACGATGCAATATTGCGTCACCAAAGAAGAGGTGGGGTGGATTATCAAATACTAGCTTGCACAGTGGAAATCACCTGCAACAAAACCAACTACGAGGACAGGCATGATGTAGTCCTCCAAGCCCAAGGAAAAGGCCAACGCAAACTCATCAGCAAGGACTGGTAGCCCGACATATAACACTCAAACAATTACAACGTGAACCCTACCAAGCAGGAGCAACGCGGTACCAAAAAGGCTGAGGAGAATTCCCACAACAACAAGAACATGAAGTCAAGTGCAGATGAGGCCAAAGGAGACCATACAAGCTCAAGAGGAAGGAGGCCAAGAAACAACGACAGAGGCACAACCCTCACAAACGACAAGGAATCTCGTGCAAGGAACATATGCACGCAAAAAGAGGAAGTATGAAACAAAGGACCCCGACATCACCCTCACATGGGATGATGTAGATATCGTCGCATATAAGGTCCAAGACAAGAGTGAGGAAGTGGTCAGAACAACAGAGGCACAGAGGGAGAAGATCATGGCTAAGCTACTAGAGGTTCACGTAAACATCCAACATTTACAGAACTGAGCCGAGTCACAGGCCACTACACGATCATAGAAGGAGACATAGAGGCTATCCACGCAGAGAGAAGGCGAAGAGATCATGCAATTCATTATCTAGGGTAGGGAGACATTCATGATAACACGTCGAATGATCAGCTTCGACCAGGAGACGACATAGAAACCCCTAGAAGAGGGGGAACAAGTAGAGCTGGTGATGGCACAGATCCCCACAAAGGCCTTATATGGGCTACAAGCTAGCGTCATGCAGGAAGTACACTCTAGGGTTTGCGCAGATGCCACAAATGTAGAAGTGGGAAGAGGGGTCACAGTGATGCTCCAGATCACATGTGACCAGTTGACTACCGAAAAGGAAGAGGAGAAAAAATGCGCAGACAAACTAGAGAAAGGATTCACAACGGTATACAACTGAATCCCCAACAACACGCATGCAACAGAGAGAAGCGCAGAGGAGAAGATCAACCTCATCGCACAAAAAATTGACCAGTGCAGGAAAGAGATCGAGGAGCCAAAAGAGAATCTCAATCCCACGACCCCGCTTGAGGTCCGAGAGCAAAGGAAAGCAAAAGCTTCACTCCAACTAGTAGAGATGGAGAAATAATTCAACACAGCAGCAAGATTGTTTGATAAAGCAACACAACTTTGGACAACATTGGAGGAGGATGAGCAAGTCCAACAGTGGGACCAGGAGGAATAAAGAATAAGCACATTAATCCAGGACCTCAAGCAGAGGCAAAAGACAATGATCATCATCGAGTGTCTGAAAGGAACACAAGATATGAAGAATTTGTAGGCAGATTTTAAAAATGCGTAGACACAGAAGCAGGAAAGACATGCGCAAATGGAACCTCTTCAAGAGAAAGCAACGAAGATGATCACGCAGTTGGAGGAAGAGAAGAAGAACATGGCTCAAACACATACAGAGTGCACAACCATGATCCGGGAGGAGATCAAAGCTCAAGCATTAGAAGCACTCACAGAGAAGGTCGCACAAGTCCAGGCAAGAGAAAGGGAACTTGCAGACAATTTCCACAGTGTAGCAAAGGATGTCGAGGAAGCATGCATTGCCTAGGTGGCTTGGGACGAGCCACATGTCAGTGTTGGGGGCCTATTGGGTGTATTCCAATTTTGAGGAAGAATCATATTTTGGAAAGTAAAGCTTAAATTAGAAAAGTACAGCTGGAAGGAAAACAAACACGTGCGAGGAAATCCGCATGCAAGGCGTGCATGCAGGAAAACCTAACCACATTAGCGATAGAGTTTTTGTAAGAGATTGTAATGGATGATAGGCCAAAAATAAGTATAAATAAGTATCTAGGAGGTCTAGGTCGAGGGTTCCATAATGTGAGAGAACATTGTTTTTCTTGGCCAGGAGAATGACCGTAAGATCTGAGACCTTTGTGTAAGCTGTTGAGCCGTAGGAGAGCCAAGTAACTATATATTGAGGGTTAGATCATAGGCTAAGGATCCTGATGCGATCTAGTTAGCCTCAGAGGGGTTGTGGAACCTATTTTGCGATTGTATGATCATAAACTGTAGTGCGCGCGATGCCATATATTACAGAACCATAATAAAAGAACCTAAGAGCCATATCTTTGTGGATGTAGCCCAAGAGGGGGTGAGCCACGATAACACCTGGGTTATATGTTGTGATTGATTGCATGTTTACCTTCTATAAGTATTTAGACTATGAATGGATGAATGGATAATTCTATGAGATATGTTATATGTTAGATTTGTTAGAATGCATGCACAGACTTAACATGTGAATGAATAGTAAGAAGAATAGAAAGAACAACTAGATCAAGGCCTAAGAGGAGGATGATATGCATTCTCAGATCCCCACTCTTTCCTAGATTGCAAGCATCTAAGCATTGTAGTCACCCATAGAACTATCTTGGGTGAGACTGCACAGTACACTCTGTGTGTTGTGTTTCCTTCTGGTTTACTAGGAGGGTTGATAGTTTTAGAAGGCTTTGTTGGAAGTTGTTCAGATCTGAACCTGGGTCAGCCCAAGAAGTAGTTAGAGAAGGAGTAACAACCAACACAAATAATGTCTGAATTTAGCCAAAGCATGCATGATGGCTAACATTTCTTTGTCATAAATAGTGTATAGGAGCTCATGCCCCCTTAGTTTTCGTCTCTCATAGGCAATAGGGTGCATGTTTTGTAAAAGAACAGCTCCAATGCCCTCACTTGAGGCATCACACTCCAATATGAAAGGTTGTGAGAAATCTGGCAAAGAGATAACCAGACAAGTGCTCATTACCTTATTCATTTTATCAAATATCCCCTGTGCCTCTTGGCTCCACCTAAATGTGCCCTTTCTGGTCAAATCTGTAAAGGGTGCACAAATCTAAGAAAATCCTTTGACAAATCTCTTGTAGTAACTGCAAATGCCAAGGAATCCTTTAAACTTAGTAAGAGTTTTGGGCGTTGGCCAGTCAAGTATGGCTTATATTTTTTCTCGGTGCACCTATACCCATTTCTCTCTAATAATGTGTCCCAAGTAAAGGACTTCAGTCATCCCAAATTCACACTTTGACTCCTTAGTGTACAAGGATTGTTCCTCCGTAATGCCCAAGATTTGGTCTACATACTTGAGATGGTCCTCCCAAGTTTCGCTATATATCAGCAAGTCATCAAAGAAGACTAAGATAAACTTCCTCAACTGCTTGTTGAAGACATGATTCATGTATGATTGGAAAGTGGCCACCGCAGTAGTTATCCCAAAAGGCATAACCAGAAATTCATAATGACCATAATGGCATCTAAAAGTTGTTTTTGGCACATCTTGATCCCTCATTTTGATTTGATGACAACCAGAGCGCAAGTCTATCTTAGTGAAGTAGATGGTGCCAAGTAGCTCATCCAATAGCTCATCTATCCGAGGAATGGGGAACATGTTCTTAATGGTCTTCTTGTTTAAGGCTCTTTAGTCAATGCACATGTGCATAGTCCTGTTAGAGTTTAAGATATTATTAGGTTTCTTTTCAATTTACTAGATCACCATAGCATAGATAGGATCATTGAGAGAAACACAATCACAAGAGACACATCATTTATCCCGGGAAACCCTCATGGGGGAGAAAACTCAGCAAAAACTTCCTTAATATAGATAGTCAATACATTGCCAAGACAATAAACCAAACACTAGAGAATATCCTCTCCCAAGTAATGTGCCTTTCACTCTTCCTTCTTCTCCAACTGCAGCTACCAAACTTGCGCTCTGGATGATCGAATGAGTGAGTGAAAAAATGAGGTGTTGGCTTCCTTTATTTATACAAACTGACAAGTGTTGAAAGGAGGTGTATCTTCATTGGTAGGGCCGAATTCTCTTTTTGGGTGGTTAGAACCACTTTAATTTGCCTGGGGGCCAACCTCTCAATTTGCATATTACAATTAGGGTTTAACCAATCCACAAAAGGGGATTTGGTCATTTACAATGCCCGACATGATCAATCCACAAAAGGGGATTGATCTAACCAATAATAAATAGAATACTCTTTGTAGTTACAATATTTCAACACTCCCCCTTAACAAGAAGGGTATTCTACAACATCAGGAGAGAGAGAGAGAGGGAAACATCATCAACAACATCTAGAATACTGACTGACATATCTATAAATCATCAGAAGCTTTTCTCATCATCAATATCATCAACAACACAACACAAAGGCTAGAGCATCATCAACATCAACACTAGGCTGGGAGTCTTCAGCACGAGGCTGACATCACAACACAAATTTGGCTACACAATATCATCAGCATGGAGTTGACATCATAGCACAATGCTGACAACACAACATCATCAACATGAAGCTAACATCACAACACGAGGCTGGCAACACATCAACAGCACGACGCTGGCATCACAACGCAAGGTTGGCAACACATCATCAACACGAAGTTGGCATCACAACATGAGGCTGGAAACACATCATCAACATGAAGCTGGCATCACAGCACGAGGCTGGTACATCATCATCAACATGAAGCTGACATCACAACACAAGGTTGGTATATCATCATTAGCATCAAGCTGGCATCACAACACCATGCTGGCAACACATCACTACTCCCCCTTTCGAGGAAGGTCCTTTCGGTCTATACCAAGCTTATCTTGAAAGTGCTCAAAATTTACACGAGATAGAGGCTTGGTCAACACAACAACAACTTGTTCATCCATGCTAACATATTGGAGCTTTATGGCTCCTCTCTGCACCATATCACATATGTAATGATATCGGATCTCTATGCGTTTTGACTTGTCATGGAACACGGTGTTCTCTCTCATCTTTATGCAGCTTTCGTTATCACATAGAATCATGGTTGCGTCCATCTCTAGATCGAATAGACCTATCAATAACTTACGAAGCCATATGGATTCACAACTGGCAGAACATGTAGCAATGTATTCTACTTCTGCGATGCTGAGAGAAATGCTTCATTACTTCCTACTCTGCCATGAGATCATGGCTGACCCCAGATTGAAACAACACCTGAAGTTCTCTTTATGTCAGAGACACTTCCAGCCCAATCTGAATCATTATAACCACTCAGTCTGAAGTCATGATCTCCATCATAATTGAGACCACAATCTGTTGTACCCTTAAGGTACCTCATCACATGTTTTGCAGCAACCAAGTGAACATGTCTGGGTTCTACCAGAAATTGACTCAAGGTGTTCACAACACAACATATATCTGGCTTGGTGATCGTCAGATACATCAACGATCCAATGATCTGTCTGTACAATGTAGCATCAATCAATTCTGATGAGGTGTCAACCAGAAGCTTCAACTTTGTTTCCATGGGTGTATTCATGGAATTGCTCTCGAACATATCAAATCCCTTTAGTATTTCAACTGCCTACTTCCCTTGGTTAATGAAGATCCTCTTTGGGCTCTACCAGACCTCAAGACCTAAGAAATAGTGCATTAGGCCAAGGTCTTTCATCTCAAATTCTGCAGCGAGCTTCTTGTTACATTCAATGATGAGATTTTATTCTCCAGTTAAGAATAAGTCATCCACATACAACAACAATATAACATGCTCATCATTCATAACCTTGAGGTAAAGGTTAGAATTAGCTTTACTCTTGGTAAAGCCCAAGCTCGTCAGAAAGTTGTCAATCCTTCCATACCAATCTCTAGGAGCTTGCTTCAATCTGTACAGAGCCTTCTTCAACTTGCAGACATGAGTCTTCTTGTCTTCAACTTCAAATCCTTGAGGTTGTTCTATATACACTTCTTCTTCAATGACACCATTCAAGAAGATAGTTTTCACGTCCATCTGGTGTAACTTCCACTTCATCTTAGCTACAAGGGCTATGATGGTTCTGATAGAAGTGTATTTGGCTACAGGATCAAACATCTCTTCATAATCATTGCCTTCCTTTTGAGAAACACCACAAGAAACAAACCTTGCTTTATATTTCTCAATACTTCCATCAAAAACATGTTTTATTTTGAAAATCCATTTGGAAGATACCACATCCTTGCTCTTCAGTCTGGGAACTATTTCCCATACATCATTCTTTATGATGGATTGATATTCTTCTGTCATGGCATCTTCCCATTCTTTCTTCTGAATGGATTCTTCAAAGCAGGTCGACTCCTTCTCTAAGAGATCACACATCAAAGCCATATAACTGGAGAATGGCTTTGGTTTCTTCACTTGTCTCATGGTTCCTTCAGGGACACCACTATTCTCTCCATCTTGAATAAGTTCCCTTGCCCAGGCTGGATTTCTCTTCTGAGAGATCGACATCTGGGGAGGTTCTTGAGATTCTATTATGTCATGGTCTTCTATAATCTCCTCATCAAGGGAATCTATGACTTCCTTCACTGGTTCTTCAACTCTGGGAGCTACAGGTTCCTCTTCATATATTTCTTCAAGATGGCATCTTTTTGATTTCTTGAGTGCTGCATCTTCATCAAAGGTTACATCCCTACTAATCTCAATATGATGGTAACCTGATATATAAACTCTGAAGGCCTTGGAGACCTCATAGTGTCCAACAAATATTCTCTTCTCTCCTGAAGGTTCCAACTTGGTTTTCTTCTCTTTTGGAATATGTACAAATATTGGGCAACCAAATATTTTGAGATGGCTTACTTCTGGCTTCTTTCCGGTGAACATCTCTTTAGGGGTCTTGAACCCAAATGCACTATGGGACAATCTGTTTTGTACATATAATGATGTTGTTGTTGCTTCTACCCATAAGTACATTGGAAGATCTTGATCATGGTCTTCACTGCTTCCATTATAGTTATGTTGTTTCTTTCTGCTACACCATTTTGTTGAGGATTGTAGGGAGTGGTGAGCTCCCTCTTGATCCCGACATCTTTGCAAAAGTTTGCAAACTCTTTTGAGGTGTATTCTCCTCCAATATCTGACTTGAGTATCTTGATCTTTCTTTCAGAAATATTCTTTATCAAGGCTTTGAATTCCTTGAATTTACTGAACACTTCATCTTTTGATTTCAAAAAGTAAACCCAGGTTTTACGAGAATAGTCATCAATAAAAGATACATAGTATACATACCCACTGATGGAGGATGATGGCATTGGGCCACACACATCTGAGTGAATGTGCTTTAGGACTCCTTCTGCTTTACTGCTTCTTTTCAGAAAAGGGTTCTTGATGTTCTTTCCTTATGCACATCCATTGCACACACCTTCATGGTCAAACTTGAGTTCTAGTAGACCTGTGACTGCCTTGCTTAGATAAGGTAATGCCTTGTAGTTGATGTGGGCTAATATTCTATTCCAAAGTTCACATGGATTCTCAATCCAGTGGGTCATGGCTGCTTCTGAGTGACCCTTTAGCTTATACAAGCCACCTTCTTCTTTTCCAATAACTATTGATTCTTCCATGGTTTTTACTTTGGCCCACATAAGGACTTCTCCATCTATGAAGGAAACTCTGAAGCCTTTCTTTTCTAAAGCTGAGATGGAGAGTAATTTCTTTGTCAAACCTGGTACATATAGTACATCCTTCATCTTCATTGGGGTCCCTAAATTAAGCTTGTAATTTGATTCTCCTACTCCCTTGATAGGGTATTGATAATCATCTCCAAGTGTAACTTTTTGAGAGAACTTATTTTCTGAAAGGGAAGAGAGAATGCCTCTTTGACCTGTCATGTGCTTGGAAGCACCACTATCAATGAGCCAAGTGTCCTCACCAGGTGATATTGATCCTGAGAGGACGGAGATTAAGACATAGTCTTCAATATGTTCTCTTATCATCTTTGCGGGTGGCTCTTCATCTTCAACTGCATGGGCATGGTGCCTCTTGTTTTTCTTCTTGTATTCTTCTCGTCTAGCTGGACAATGTTTCGCAATATGTCCCATCTTGTCGCAATGGTAACATTGGTAGAATGATAAATCTTTTTCTCTTCTTTGTCCTTTCTGAAGCTTCTGGAATCTCCTTGGTTAAGATTCTTTATGTATGAATTTGTTTTGGGGGTGAGACTCCTTATGAGTTTCTTTCTAGAAGTAAGACTTCTTTCTTCCTCCCTTAGTGTGAGTAGCTAGGGATTGATCTTCATCTCTTGATAGCAAAGCTTCTTGGTTAGCTACTCTTGATTCTTCTTGAACACATTCTTCCCAAAGACTGTCAAATTGTAGTTTGTCTTTTCTGGCACAAATAGTTTGGATGAATGCATCCCAAGGTCTTGTGAGACCATTAAGGGTTGTCATTATAAGTTCGTCTTCATCTATAGTATCTTCAATTGCTTCTATTTGTTCTTTGAATTGTGATATTCTGGAGAAATATTCCTGGATTGTTTCTCCTTTTTGCATCCTTGTGTTCTTGAGTTGAGTCCTTAGATTCATCTTCCGATTGTGTTTTTTCCTTCATATAATCTGGTTAGGGCATCAAACATTTCTTTTGGAGTCTTCTTTGAAGACACTTGAGGAATCAAGTGATCTTTGATAGACTCTACAATGATTCTTTTGGCCCTAACTGTGTCCTTTTGGTGTTTTTCTTTAGCTACAACATCGACGGGTTCTGGTACATTATCTTTAATGAATATTGCTAGTCATTCTCTTCAAGAATGAGTCCAATCCTATACTTCCAGGCATGGAAGTTTTCCACACCTTCTATCTTGTCAACAAGCTTAGTGCTTGCAGACATCTTTTACCTAGAGCTATGAAAATGACCAAAAATGAAAATGCTTAGAATTGAATTTTAAACTTACCAAGAGGTGTGCTTGGCTAAGGCGAGTATCCTGGTGTGGTTAGATTTCAGAAAATCCAAATTTTCCCCTTCAAACTTGACCATCGGATTTATGGACTGGTGCTTCTGGTTTTCTGGTACTTCTAGTTTCCTGGTACTTCTGGTTTTCCGGTGCTTCTGGTACTAGTGAAAACTAGGGTTTCACTTTTCGGGAGTTCTATCCATTGAAAAAGTGCGCTGAAGGTGCCAAAGAGTTCTTTGGGCTAGGGCACACTTTTCTAGATGACTTTTGGGCTGAAATTTCTCTTCAATAAAAAGCCCTAATTTTCCTGTGAAATACGCTCTCTTCAGCTTAGCTCTAATTCCATGTTAGATTTTAAACTATTATTAGGTTTCTTTTCAATTTACTAGATAACCATAGCATAGATAGGATCATTGAGAGAAACACAATCACAAGAGACACATCATTTATTCTGGGAAACCCTCATGGGGGAGAAAACCCAACAAAAACTTCTTTGATATAGATAGCCAATACAATGCCAAGACAATAAACCAAGCACTAGAGAATATCCTCTCCCAAGTAATGTGCCTCTCTCTCTTCCTTCTTCTCCAACTACAGCTACCAAACTTGTGCTCTGGATGATCGAATGAGTGAGTGAACAAATGAGGCGATGGCTTCCTTTATTTATACAAACTGGCAAGTGATGAAAGGAGGTGTCTCTTCACTGGTAGGGCCAACTTCTCTTTCTAGATGGTTAGAACCACTTTAATTTTCTTGGGGGTTGACTTCTCAATTTTCATATTACAATTAGGGTTTGACCAATCTGCAAAAGGGGATTTGGTCATTTACAATGCCCGACATGATCAATCCATAAAAGGGGATTGATCTAATGAATAATAAATCAATAATAAATAGAATACTCTTTGCAGTTACAATATTTCAACAAGTCCCATCTTTCTTCTTTACCAAAACCACCGAAGATGGAAAAGAATTAGAACTTGGCCTAATACGACCCATGTCCAACAGTTCTTTAATAGCCTTTTCAATTTGATCCTTATATTTTTTGGGGTGTCTATAAGGAGTAGTGATAACTAGTTTTGTGCCTTCTTCCAACTCTATAATATGCTCAAACCCCCTATCTGGTGACTATCCTGGTGGAATAGGTTCAAAAACCTTGCTGTGACTGCAAATGATTTTATGTATGTCATGAGAGTAATGAGGATGCTCCTCCTTATCCACCTAAACCAATATCAAACATTATGATGCATATACAATGTCCTCTCTCCTGAATATGGCCTCCATACGCTTTGTTGTAACCACTTTAGGCACATTACCTGTCATTCCCTTCAAGGTGACTCTTTTTCCATTCTCCCCATTGAATGACATCTCCATATTTTTGTAGTTTGTGGTGATGGGCCCCAAAGTACTGATCCACTGTACTCCCAATATAAAATTGGTGTCAGGTAGGTCCATAACCTAAAATTCTTGTGCTAAGTCATATCTACCCAATGTGAGGCTCAAACTTGGAATGTACCTGTCACAAGGCATAGTATTCCCCCCTGCTACCTCCACATGAAATCCTTCAAACTGTACTGTAGGAATGTGCCTCCTTTTCACCAAGGTCGAATCAATGAAATTGTGTGAATCTCCTCCATCAATAAGGACATAAACCTTATGACCTTGAAGCACTCCCCTCATTCTAAAAGTACTGTATTTGGGGACTCCACTGATGGATGTAATGGTGATATTCTTCTCTGTCGTTGAGTCCAAATCTGTTTCCTCTCCCTCTTCACCTTGCACATTGTCACTGCTAGGTTGATTTTCTTGCATATTCTGTATGTGGCCCATCTCCTCTTCATCATCATCATCTAAAATCGCCTCAATGTAGTGAACCTTTCCCTTTCCCATGCATTTGTGTCCTGGTTCCCAAGGTTCCTTACATGTGAAACATAATTGCTTCCTCCTCAATTCTATCCTAACAACCTCATCCATCCTCCCCTTGCCTCTATCAATTCCCCTTTGATCCTTTTCCCCTTGATTTATTGGAGGTCTTGGAGTGAATTTGGCTTTCGTTGTTGATTCCATCAAGTCCCCTGTCCTCCATATGGCATCCTATAAGTTGGGGGGCTTAAAAGCATTAACCCAACCACGTAAGGGTTCAAACAACCCTTTAGCGAAAAACATCAACAATCTAGCTGGTGAGATATCAAGTACCATTACGGCTACCCTCTAGAGCTCCTCAATATAACTCTCTAGTGACCTTGTTTTCTTGAGTTGCGTGAGCTCCTTGAAGTGTATCTCAGGATCTCCCCGATCAAACTTGTCAATAAGCCTCTGGGTGAACTCTGGATAGTATGTGATCTGGTTGTGCCCCAAGGTATTTATGCCATGATACCACCAATCATGCGCTTTTCCCTCCAAATAGATAATGGAAAATTTTATAGCATCCATTTCCCTCATGGGGTTAAGCTATAGATAAACATCCAATTTTTGCACCCAAGCCTATGCAGTAGATATAGCTAACCCATCAAAGGTCGACATCTCCATCTTCCCTACCTTGTGCTTCAACTCATGATTGCTCCTCTGATAGTTTCTAGGCATACCCCTATATTTGATGCCACAATACTGATTCAATGTAACCTGTCTTTTGAAGTCTACACTCAAAGCTACATACTCCCTAGCATACTCCTCAAAGTTGTCTTCAACTTCTGGAAGGAAGTTGTCCTGCTGCTAAGATTCTAGGAAAGTGGGCATGTAAGGTCTAGGAGTAGCTCTACTATGTGTTGGCACTCTGGAAGGTCCTCCTCCAAATCTTTGTCCCTCTGTATGGTAATGAGGATCTTGTTCATGGTGATGTCTAGTTCCCCCTTGAGAACTACTAGCTTCCCTTTTCACATTATTGTTTGGTCCATGACCACCATGGTTCATATGCATAAGGAGAAGCATAATCTTCTCCTGGCTAGCATTCAACCTCTCCAAGGTCTCTCTCATATCAACCTAGTCCCCTACGCATTGTCTCCTGGGTCTCTTGTAAATGGTTTTGAAGGGTGAATTGTGTGTTGTCTATGGAGTTCTTCAACTCCTTTGCTATACTTGCTAACACCTATGGCTCACTGTCATCACCTGATCCTTCCATTTCTGCCTTTGTTTCCCCTGTCTGTCTCCTGCGCCTTCCCATATAGATACCACTAAACTTCTACATGCGCAAATCCCCACAAGCTGGGATTTAACACTCTGATACCATTGTAATGTTACCAAATCGTTTCTTGCTTGGAAACTTAGGTTTTTCACTGAGTTTTTTGCTTCTTGTTTATTTGTTTTGCAGTTCTACCTTCCATATTTGTGCTAGAAGGGTTTGGTGAAGTTTTATAGTGCGTAAATGATAAAAGTGTGACAACATTCACATCCAAAGGAGGTTTTATAGTCATAAAATTTATTCCAAGATGTCACAAGATAAGCATATCCCATTGTCATTATTCATGTTATTTTTATTTTTCTTTTATTCACACGCATGCACACATAGGCTACACATAAGAGAAATGGGAAGGTCAAGCAAGCAAACATAATCAACCTACAACCAATCAACCCTTATGTTATTAAAGGGGACACCACCTCTATAGACACCCACATTGGCATAATGATCATGGTATATTGAGGCTCACATATTGTCGCAAAACAATCTCGACAACCAATATGGGATAGGGGGAAAATGAGATCTTTGTAATGTTCCCAAACTGTTTCTTGCTTGGAAACTTAGGTTTTTCACCAAGTTTCTTGCTTGTTGTTTATTTGTTTTGCAGGTCTACCTTCCAGATTTGCACTAGAATGGTTTGGTGAAGTTTTATGGTGTGTAAATGATAAAAGTATGACAACATTCACATCCAATAGAAAAATACAAGAGATATAACACAATGGAAGAGCAACACCTTCAAATTTGACCTTTATTTAGATAATAAGTAGATCCTGATACAATATATCTACAGATCTAGATAGATACAAGAAGAATAACCAAGCTGGAATGAATGTTGCTCCAACAAGCTCAAAGACTGGAGAGAATAGCCTCCAAAGGCATCACAAACTCATGAAGAAGGGAACAAGATCAATTTCTTTCCCTTCAATAGATGGATCTCCTCTCCTTGGCTAAGTTGTGCACTTTCTTGTAGGTCGTAGCTCACCAATATTTTGACCCTCCTCCTCTAGGCATCCAAACCACTCCAAAATCACTAGAATAGTCTTTTGTCGAATGGAGGTGTTTTGATGCCTCAAATGAACATATCCTCTTTTTGTAATGCGCCCTCCTTCTCTAGAACTCGTGCCAAGCTCCCAATAAAATATCTATCAAGGAAACCTCCTCCAAAATAAGCTAGGAAAGGTGCCCTAGGCCCAACAACCAAATCCCAATAGGTTTTAACCTCTAAAACTTCCTCCTTTTTCCAAATCAAATAGATCTTCCTCAACAAGTGTGCCCTCCTGTTGGAAAACCCCCACTGGTGCGCATTATCCTTCTTATTCCCTATAGAACCAACCTGTAGCTGAATATAATGGTGAGGGAGGGATTTTCCACCTCCGTGACCAAGCTTGGACCATGAAAGGTGGAATATTTCACCACCAAGCTGATCTCTAGGGTTTGTTCTCCCAAAACCCTCAAAATGTCCTTAGCTCAAGAGCTCAAGATGAAAAAGTGAAAATTACAAGAATGAAGAGTGAGACACCCTCCTTTTTCCTTTATACCTTTGATCTAATTCGCACTTGAGTTAATTGACTACCTTCTAAGGTTATCTCCTTTCTTTTCTTCATGTGTCCTTTTTCCACTTATTTCACCTTTTTCCCAATGTCACTTTTAAATTATAACATTATGCTTAAGTTAACACTTTGGAGCCTCTTTAGTCCCATTTCTCATGAGACTATAGTATAGTGGGGACAACTAGACTACTAAGTCTCTATAATCCTCTTATCAAGAGGTGGAGGACATCACAATTTTATATTCAAAGAAGTTATTACAAGATGCCATAGATAGGTGTATTGATGATTATTATTCTTCAATACCCAACCTTAAGCTTCATCTACTATGACCATAAACTCCATTGTAACTACCCTTGATATATTAAGTCACCTATTCTTATTTTTAGTGTCCTTTTCCCACCACCATGCCTCATGTTGCTTCACTACTCACATATGACTTAACTCATAAGGACCACTAATGTTGTTAATGAACCCATCTTGATTTTGTATGCCTCATTCAAATCTTTTTTTTGCAAAATCGTCCTTTTTTACAAATTGGAGAGCTTCTCATTCATTGGTTTCCTCATTTCTAAATATGTTTAAACTTGGCAGCAATATTTATGTTAAATTTGCAGGTATATTTGCAATTTGTTTCCAAAGGATGTCAGAACTTTATTTTTGGAAACATTTTAGTCATCTTATTTTAGCTTTTAGAACAAAATACTTAGGTTCCTAATATATTTTTCTTATAATTAAAATTTTAATTGTTTTTTAAGACCCTTCTAAACTCCAAAGTTGGTGGTGATGACCTATTATTAAATAAAATAAGGAGTTATTTATCTTGAATAGATTAGAACATTTTGTCAAAAGTTTTCATCAATATTATTAAACATTAGCCATTTTGRTTTCTATCATTCCCCCACATCCAATTATACCACTATATTTGGAGGCTCCGTCAAATTAAATTTAACTTCTAACATCCTTCCCTTGGTCACTTCCATTGGCTTCCATGCTTGTGGCCTTTGTTGATCAAACTTTTATCAATTAGACTTTTAGTAGCCCTTGTGAATGTTTCTAGTTTTTGTCTTCTAAAAATGATCTTCCCCTTCTCTTGTGATTCTCCCATACCTTCACATTTAATCTCCCTAGCTATTTCTTTTAAATTCATTCGTCTTAAGTCATTCTTCAATCTCTTCTACAATTGGCCGAAATCAAATTATGCTCCTTAAAGAACCCTCTATTTCTATTTACTAAATAATTCCAATAGAGAAATGCTAATCAAAGCTCCATCTCATTTCCAATATTTATGTTTGTTTTCTTTTTGTTGATCATTCCCTAATTACCACCTTAAAAAAATTTAGAAGTTTTCTCTTGATATAAGCAAATAAAGAAGCCCTTATGTGTCTATTTTGTTAAATATTAAGAATAAGTAATTATAACTTTTCTCATGTTTTAGGGAATTTTCCATCTCGTTGGGCCCAATATTGTCTCCCTATAAGTTTTTTGACAATGATATTACCATGTATTACTAACCACATGTAAGATGATATCCACTAAACACCTCCTTTCAACATGTTTTTTTTTTTTAAATTTCATCACTTTTTTTACAAATGTGTTTATATATCTTTTTGACCTTCCTCTATGATGTGGTGAATTAAGGTTTGCTAACTTTCCACTAGAATATATTATTGAATTAATCCATTTTATTTTTTTCATCCTTTTTACAAATGTTTGTATGATGTAGTGTGTAATTCAAGTTTGCTATCTCTCTACTTTTATATGAAGTACATTGTCAATTGGGTTTAACTCGGGTGGTTGGGAGGAATGGTTATCCTCCCCACCCAAGTTCAATTCCCACAAGTGACATGTTGAACTCTTAAGAAATATATTATTGTAATGGCTTTGAGCCCTCTTGTTGATCAACCTTATATCCTAAAGATTCTAGGGTTTACCCTAGATACCATCCTCAAAATGAGGGGAAGTACTCGAGGATTTTCCTGGGGCTTTATAACCTTGAAAAAAATGAAATATATTATTGAATTAATCCATTCCCTTGTATGATAATATTTTATATAATCATTCATTTCTACAAGTCCCATTCAACATAAGTCATTTAAAGGGGTGTGCATTTGGCCTTTAGAATCCTAGTCCACATTTTTCTCTTTTCTCCCCCAAAGACTTGTAAACATGTTAGCTTCCAATGTTAAATTTAGAAGGCCCCTCTTCTTACCCCTATGCCTTTCATTTCTTTTTCTTACCCCTATGCCTTTCATTTCTTTTGGTTAGTATGTTTTGTTTTATGCTAACAAGTGTTATTTTTCTGTTCTCATGGTCCTTCCAACAAAAAGTTTTGTTATATATTTTCATTCTTAGTATTACATTTTTAAGAGTCGCCCACATTAAGGATAGAATTATTTCAAGGCTCATCATTTATATGTTTAGGAGTTACGTTTTTTACCTCAACATATTTTTTTTCCAATTTACTGCTCTTTTTGTTTGCTCTACTAATGGTATTGCTAAATTGTTTGACGTTAGGTTGCCCTTTTATAAGTGAAAAAATGTCATAAATGTTTTAAATTCTTAGAATTCTAATCTACATTTTTATCTTTTCTCCACAAAGACTCATAAACATGTTTACTCCCCAATGATAAGTTTAAAAGGTCCATATTCTTACTCCTACGCCTTTCATTGCCTTTCGTTAGCATGCTTTATTCTATGCCAACAAACAAATGTTATTCCATTCTCCTTCCAACGGAAATTTTTATTGTATATGTTCATTCCTACTATCACAGTTTTATTGGTTGCCCACATCGAGCATAGAAAGATTGATATACTTCCGTATCACATTTACCCATTGAATACTTCCAAGGATCATCATTTATATGTTTAGAAGTTAGCCTTTTTGACCTACATGTAATAGAGGGT
>JASDQU010308190.1:17042-28975 GCA_032191745.1 Picea mariana
TGATCCTATGGATCAACGTCAGATCGACTTTGATACATTGGTCTATCCATAAGTAGCCACCATGGTAACATGAGAGAATGAGCTTAACACAAGATTTAATCTCCTAGTGCCTTCCAAAGTGTGGGATTTTCATTACGTTCAACAGGGTGGACTGTGCGAGGTTCATCGTCCATGGCTGGGGGATTATATTCAAGTTCTTCCCCTTCGTCCTGGTCAAGTATTTATACAATACGAGCATACTATGGTTCTTACGATATCCTAGGTTGAAGTCACTGAACTTCAACATTACGATATTGTCCTGCTACACTCTAACTGCGCATATCCCCTTTGGGAGGTACGCAGTAACCATGGTGTAATCAAAATATCTTGGCACACTATCCCGACTCACTGCGTCAGCCAGGGGCGGGATGTAGTCAGGTAAGATGATCAAAATTAGCTTCACATTTGCTAGGTCATCTTTGTGCTTGGTTCTCTTTTATGTGATGAATCGGGATGGTCTAGATCCGCGAGTGGTCGACAGAGAGGTTTGCACTCCTCTCATCGACGATGATTGTACACCTACATACATTACCCTTTCAAAAATTACTCTTTTAGTCATGAGGTAGATGAGTACCTCCTTCAAATATTCTTCGACTGTGCTTAGTTCTTTGGACATACACATTCAGGGTTGAATGTCCCAGGTTTGAAGCGTAACTACTCAATGCAACGGGATGGATGGCGATAACTCAATGATCACTGAACGAAATAAACTAATCTACGAGCTTAGATAATCACAGGTGGAAAAAGTGTTCTCGGTGAAAGGCTCGACGGAATAAGTAGATAACTAGGCAACAAATATCTCCAACGGGCGATAAGCCTTCATTAATTTAGTTCTGTCCGTTACAGTGCGGTTCCAACAGTCTGATGGTGAGCTTTCTGACCATAAAATCCATTCTAACCATTTGGGGAATCATTCTAATGGTTATAATGTTTCCAATGGATATATTTCTTCACCATGGTGAAGTGCCATGTGTCGATGTTTTGCTATCTCGACGAAGTTCTTGTTTTGAAATTTTTTCTTCTGCGAAGTTTCCTCTGGAACCTTCTGTAAGTTTTCGATCTTTGATCTCTTCTTACTTAGTTTTCTATATTTCTTTCTAGTGAGATTGGTCTCGCTATTCCTCTTTCATTCTGATTCTTATCTCCTCTTGGCATAATAACTTCGCATTGTTGAGATTCTTTCCTAGGATTCAAGGGCAATACTTCTTCTCTATCTGTGGTAGGTGCTTCATTCTTCTGTGAGTCTTCTTGTGTTCTTTCAATTTCAACATCCAAGTTTTTGGTTCTAAATAGCTTCGATTTGTTCTCTTGTTCTTCAATCAAATGTGCGATCCTCCTAGTCATGAAATCTTTTAATTCTTTCTTCTTCTTCTCTAACACTTCCTCTTCTTTTCTTCTGGCTTGATCCTTTTCAATCCAAGGCTTTCCTAGTAATATATAAAATGGGGTGTTTTTCTCAATAAATTTAACGACCTCAAATTATTCCTTTGTCGAAGCTCCATGAGCACTCGTAGATATCTGGGTAAGTCTTCCACGTAGGGCTATTAGCTTTCCTCTAAATAATCCTATTTCTCCAGATGAAGGAATCATATCAGGCTTTCCTAAAATTTCCCAAGTTCTTTCTATCATGATATTCACCTATGTTTCCTCATCCAGAGTACAATCAATGTTGAAGTTTCCTACTCTTACTTCTATTTTCTCTTTATCTTTTAAGATCTATGATAGATTAGTATCTCTGTGGTCATTCAGGGTTTCTTTTATTTGTAATAGTACAGTATCTGTTTCCTTCTGGGGTTCTGTCATAGTCTCAGTTTCTTTACCTTTCTCAGGGTCTACTTATTCCATATTCATTCTTTCAAACTTAGCAATCATTCTAGGGCAATCCAAAACTTCATGATCCATAGCTTTACAAAAAAGAAAACTAGGTTTTCTACCAGGGAAATCCTTAGCAAGATTTCCTGGTCTTCTACAACTGTAACAAAGGATTAATCCTCTCTTTCTCTTAAATGATCCCCATCCTTTCCTGTACTATGCACTAGGATCATGATAGCTAACCTACAAAAAAACCTTTCTAGGATCCTGCATCCATTTTTTAGTCCAAATATACTTTCTATGCATAGGAATAACATATCTTTCACTATTCTGATCAGATCTAGTCATATCAAATCTTCTTTCATCTAGCTAGACCTAGTTTTCAAACTAGGATAACATTTATCAAACATACCTAGATCCATATTCTTGAAACAAAAATTTCCACTTATCTTACTTTTAGCAGAGCACAAAGCTTCCAGATCTAAAACTTTTCACTATTCTTACCTCTTTTAGAGCACAAAGCATTCAAATATTACCTCTTTTCTTCAGATCAGGATTCTTTTCTTAGCACAGAGCTTCACAATACAAGTAGAGTATTGCGCACCAGGGAAATAGATCTATGCACAAAGCTTCCACAGTTTAAGGTCAGATCTTCTCACAAAGATTCTTCTTCCTCAGGTCCCAACAATCACAATTTCAGGTCAGATCTTCGCACAAAGCTTCTTCTTCCTCAGTTCCTAACAATCACAGTTTCAGGTCTCGGCAACGGAACCATTTGTTGGCAGACCTAGGGTTCAACGCTACAAAAACACAACAACAAAACCCTAACTACCGACCCTTTTGGCAATACCTGCAAAGCAGATGAATTCTCACCCGAGGTAGAAGCAGGGGTGGTTATAGGAATCAGATGTATACAACCTTAGTTGGGACACAGATCTATGATTGTAACACCTTAACAGATCACTTAGCAATTATTATTCATCAATATTCATTCTTAGTTTACAGTGCAACTAAACCCGAATAAAATATCAATACAGTATTCACAGAGATCCAATAGATTCAAGCACTAATCATACCAATATAGATAAGATCCAATATTCATTTACATTATTCAGCACTAAGCTATCATATCATATTCACCTATCGTCTAACATCGCACTAAGCATAGAATCACATAAACAAAAGAACATTAAAAATCACCAAGCATTCACAACACAAGATATACGTGGTTCACAGCCACCCTAGGGATATGTCCACCAAATCTTCGTCCTCTTTGTTAGATTCTTTCAATCTTCTTACATACACAAATCCTCAAAATAAACTCCACAGAGGACATGAGATCTGCGCGCCTCACTAGATCCTCCTTCCTCGAGTAGATCTAGGCATAGAGCCTTCCACAGTCTGCGCACAAAGCACTATAGATTACTTTCACTTAGGTATGCAAGTCTCACACAATATGCACAAAGAAATCACCACTTAGCACTTAGCACCACATCTACTCACTTAGATTACGTCTTACATCATTTAGAATTCTATTTATACATTACAAAATAGGCCTAAGCATGGGTAAACCCATGGGACGACATCCCCATACCCATTACATAAGTGCAAAACCCAAAAAGGCCCTACAAAGGGGCTGAGATCCCACGATCTCTGCTTCTTCTTGCACTCCGCCTTTGACAGCTTGTCAAAGTCCCAAAAATATTTCAAACATGACCAAGGATCCTCAAAACTTGGTCAAGGGCCGACAAATAACAAGATCAAATATCTAGAAGAACTGGTACTGAAAATTGGCTACGATCCATCTAATGTCAAAGCAGTCGAAAAAATACTGAAGAAGAAAAATGAAAACATAATATCTTTGAGGTAACAACTGAAACTTCTAGCCACTGAAGATTCACAAGCAAAGGAAATGGATGAGAGTGAAGGCCACAAGGAGGAGATGTTGAAACTAATAATAGAGCAGAATGCACAAATAAAGGAGATGGAGGATAATCTAGACAATTTGGTAAAAGAAAAGGAACAGAGTGTACCAATGACTGTCATCCCCACTGAATGCAGTTCCTCTCACAGGAGTTAGTACAACAACAACAACCACAACAATAGAAATTCCATCATCCATTCTAGTAAAAGTTCCTGATGCTGCTGAGAAATTGGTGAAGTCAATGGAGGACATGACCCTGAAAGGAGAAGAAATTAAAAGATTACAAGAAGAGATTGAAAACCTACAGAAGGTGAAATCCATGTTCCATTCTAGCTACAACACAGAGATACAAAAAACACAAAGACTCACTCAAGAAATACAGAAGCTGCAGAAGGAGACTATCATGGCCAGGACACTGTCAGAAGCCAATGAAAATATATGGATGGACATCAGCAAGTCAATGACAGAGATTTGACAACTCATACACATCATGTTTGAACAACATGAACTGGTACAGAGAGCTAGCCAAGAAATTGGAAAAATAAGGGAAGAATTGGGAGAAAGGCCCACAGAGGCCACTGAAATCATCAAGTTATTAAACTCCAAGACCAAAGAAGAGCTAGAGGCATTGGAAATTGAAGACAGGACAGAAACCATCCTTGAGGTCAAGAAGGTTTTGACCAAGAAAGGATTAATGATGCAACTAGAAGAGAAATCTCAGACAATGGACATTGGAGTGCAGATATTTTTCAGCAAGGTCGATTCACTGGACAAGAAGGGAATTCTAGGATTACTAGTAATAAATGATAAGCTCATTACTCTTTCAGACTACAAACAAAATATCCTCGCAGTAGCCAAAGATGGTTCTAAATTTGTAGGCATACAAGGGAGAATTACTGGCAAGGATTTCTTACAAAATCTACAGTTGGACTTGAGCATGCAACATGAGATAAAATACATTTTCATCACAAAGCCTACCTTTCCCAAGTACACTGAGATGGATGAAACATATAGAAGGTTACTCAAGGTTTCCATCCCTAGTAAAAAAAGATGGGAAGACCTATGTGATTTACTCGAGTAGAGGTGATGTGGAGATCCGAGTCAATATGAGGAAGACATTCAATTCAAAGTGATGAATCACAAACTACTTCACCCAGAATCAACACCAAGGATTCGAACAGATTACCATCATTCCTATTATTTTGTAATCTAGTTAGTTAGATTTTTTCTCCACCATATCCTGATCATTAATGACATGATCAGATGTAATTGTTGTATAAATAATTCTCACTTAGAGGTATTGAGGGTTGATTTTTGTGCCCAAGTAGCTATCTTTGTAATCTTTTTGAGAAGATCAGCCAATAATAAAAAAGACTATTCACAGGATTCTTGCGTTTTAACGTTGGTGATGTTTATCTTTCTCTGTTAATGTTTATCTTTATCCGTAATCATTATGTTTTTTGTTTCTAATCATTAAAAGGAAGTTAATGAACATAATTTGTCTCAGGCACTTTGTTTCTAGACTTTTGGTGATCTACATGTTTGCATCTAATATTAAGAAAAGAAATTCTTAGCTGCTTCTTTGTTTGGTTGACTCTCTGACTTGTTCTATCTTTTCATCACATTTAATTCTAATAGATCCTACATTCTCACTATCTCACCTGTAAATAAATCTTATAAAAAATGTATTTGATCTTAATCTTTAACACAGACCCCATATCCCAATGGATGTTTAATGCAATTTTCCAGCCAATCTTTATAAACAAAACAACAAACTCAAATTATTCTAACTAGCCTAATATCCAAAAACTCAAACAGATCTAAATCTTACAGAGAGATCCCTGTCTGAAACTGGCAAGGCTAGATCCCACTTTCGAAAGTGGTTTTGGTAAGTTACCTCTGTCAATTTCTTCTGCCCTTGAAAAGCTTTGGGAATTACAGAGTGCTAACAGAGTGGAGAAATCTGACTGTGTATTGATTTCAGAAACCTTATAAATAAAGTCTCTCTCAAAGACAACTATCCCTTGCCCAAAATGGACCATATTTTGTAGAAGGTTGTTAGATCCAGTAGAATTTCTCTGTTATATGGTTTTTTTGGTTACAACCAAGTATTAGTCCACCCTGATGATCAAGAGAAAACAACATTTACTACACCTTGGGGCACTTTCATGTATGTGAAAATTTGTTTTGGTTTAATGAATTCCGGGGCTACATTTCAAAGAGAAATGGATATTTCTTTTGTGGATGAACTTGGAAGATTCATTGTTATATACCTGGATGAAAAAATTGTTTTTCAAAAACAGATGAAGAACACTTACTCCACCTAAGAAGAGTTTTTGAAAAATGCAGAAAATTTAGAATTTCACTTTAATCCAAAGAAAATATTGTTTGTTCTAGAGGACGGTGAACTGTTAGGACACATCATATACAAGGATGGAATTAAAATAGATCCTAGCAAAATTTAAGCCATTCAAAAAATAGATCATCCCAGAAACATAAAAGAATTACAGTCTTTCATAGGAAAAATAAACTTTCTAAGAAGATTTATCCCCAACTTGGCATAACTTCTCAAAAATATGAGAAATATATTGAAAAAAGACACAAAAATAAAATGGACCATAGAAGAAAAACATTCCTTTGACCAGCTGAAGCAGGCCTTGACACAATCCCATGTGCTTGTCATCCTTGATTACACAAAATATTTCCTCCTATTCTCTATTTCTTTTGAACACACTATTGCAACAGTTCTTTTGCATAAGAACAATGAAGGCCATGAACATCCTATTTATTTCTTCAATAAATACTTGAGAGATGTTGCATTGAATTATAACATCATGGAAAAGAAATATTTTGCTTTGGTGAAAGAAATCAAATATTTCAGAGTATACATTCTCCATTCACACATTATTGCTTGTGTCACAAATTCTTTTGTAAAAGATATTCTGACCCAAGACAGTCCTGATGGAAAAGGGCGTAAATGGATTGTTGTTATCCTTGAATATGACATTAAGATAAAACCAATCAATCTTATCAAGGGTTAAGGATTGGCTAAATTGATGGCTGAGTTCAACTTTCATGCTTTGGATATTAATTTTCTAGTTGCATTGGATGAACAAAAAGAGCAGGCGACTCCACAAGTTAAAGAGGTTTTCTTAACCTCTCCCTAGTATGCAGACCTTATTTTTGTTTTACATCACTTGCAAGATCCTTCTGGTTTAACCAAAACTAAAGCTAGATTTCTGAAACTGAAAGCTATCAAGTATTGTATTTTAAATGGCAATTTGTATTGGAAAGATGCTGGAGGGATCCTACTAAATTGTTTGTTGAAAGATGAGGCTGATAAAGCTTTGTAGGAATTTCATGAAGGATATTATGGTGTACATTTGAACTAGAAGGCCCTTCGTTTTTGGGAAGGAATTGTGCAAGTTTTGACTAAGCACAAGTTGCGCAAACTCCATCAGAGGCCAGGAGAAAGAGAAACAAAAACCAGTTGAAAAATTCAGCGCAACGCTAGCGAAGAAAAAAATGGTTGCAATAGAACAAGAAAGCATGCAAGCCGAGAAGGAAGACACAACCCAGCTATATATAGGACTAAACATAATTGTAAAATGGTTTGTTCATTAGTTCATGGGCCTGTTGGTTGGTTGGGTTGAGTTGAGTCCAGTCAGTTAGAGTTGCCCAGGTTTTGGGTTTTAGTTGTTGAGAATGGTTGTAAGTCAAAAGAAGACAATTCCGAGTCTGTAATGAATTGGAACTATCAGTTGGAGAATTAAATCTCTGTGACATGGGTCGAGAGCCAAGATTCTGTATTGCACTCTATTGTTTAATTATGAGTATGTAATCGGAGAAAGATCCTAAAGTTAATATGATGAAGGACCAAATATACAAATATGTTGTGTATTTGTATGTTTACTTATGCATCACAATGTTTCCTTATGGCTTATGAGTTCTATTGATGGTTCTATGTTTAAATTCTTTCCCGCAACGTAAGTAGGTTCGATTCTTGCATTTACATGTATCATATCTATCAATGTCTCTTGGGCAAGAATAGGGATGAGTTCTGAAGGCTCTATGGATCCTATTTAGTCTTTTCCCTACCCTTCCCTATCTATCTATCTCAACAACGCTTTGGGTGAGACTTCTTCTCTTCGGAGGAGATAAAAATTCCAGTGCTCTAGACTACATGGTACCTTTTGTTGGTAACCTGAGGAAGACCCTGGTCTGATCAAACTCGCTCCAACAAAATGGTTCCATTGCTGGGACTTGTGTTAATAGGGAACCTATAGGGAGAATGTTGTCATTGTTCCATATATATGGCATTGATCAATGGTGGGAAAGGAACAATGACACCTTCATATGGAAAGAAGCAGAATTGAGGAGAAAATCAGTGGAAAAAACTTGCTAAGCAATATTTTACTCAGAAAGATCGAGAAACCAATACGATATTTTTTTGGTTAAATTCCTAGAAGAATTTTTCCACTAGATAAAGAGGCTCCAAGAAGCTCCAGAGTTCCAGGGATGGGGCAAGAATATCTGTGCATGGGATACTGAAAAGTTAGCAACACTCCATAGGCTGGATTGCCTAGTTACATGAGCTGTGGATTTTTGGGTTAGCACCACGCTAGAGGAACACATAATCAAATTTGTAGCTGAGAACCACCAGTCTTTCTCCCAGGCAGAAGAAATTTTCAATAAAGGCGCAAGGGGAAGAATGTTGAGAGAAATCCCCCTGTGGATTAAAGTTTTCTTGATGGGGGAAGGGATGTTGATTTTGTCCCTGACTGAGATGGCAACATAAACACCCTCGCTTGGGGTAGGAAGAGATGGGGTGAGAGTCACGACATGAGAGAGGGGAATGGTTCTTTGACAAATGGGGGGGAAACAACAATAAATGGACTCAAGAGATGAGCAAGCCTTGAAGAGATCTACCATAGTTGAGGATTGGTGGCATGGAAAGATCAAGAAAGTAGCGAGACAATCTGAAAAGTTGAGGAAAGAAGGAAGATCGAGAGAAGTAGAGGAAAGATAGATGGAAGAACTATAGAAGATGACAAGCAGTAAGTTCGATACTACCTTCTCGTGCTAGTTCTGTTCCAATACAATTAGTTAGCCAGTCACAACCAGGAAGTGTGGGTACAGGGAGGATATTGGGATCTCTCGACAGATCGCAAGTAGGACCGTTAGGGTTCATATTGATACAAGCAACACAATCAACAATGGCCAGCCATGCGGGAGGTTCGATTGCCCGATACCCATAATTTTGGGGTAAGGGAGATGAAGACGTTCAACAACACTGGTTCCTGTGCGAAGCAATCTGGAGATCTAGAGGGACTCCGGATGCGAATAAGCTGGTCAAGTTCCAGACTACCTTGAGAGGTCATGCTCTCAAGTGGTACATGAGTACCATTGAACCAGGAGTTCCAAGGACACAAGGTCAAGCGTTCACACTTGACTAGGTACAGACGAGGTTCATAGCAGAGTTCAAACTACCTCAATGAGAACAACAAGCTCTGTCTGAGTTGTGCGAGATCCAACAGAGGGAAGGTGAATCAGCCTGGGAGTACAACCAAAAGTTTAAATATGCCATAGGGAATTTGGCACATCCAATCCACGAAGAACATCAAAGGGAGTGGTACATTCAGGGGTTTCTTCCATTGAATTTGATTCCGCTAACGCAACAATGGATAACCACATTAATAGATGCTTTAGAACAATCAATGAAGATTGAAGCTATGGCAGGATACCCTGGGAGTCTGAGAGTAACCTGACCCCTAGTAGATGTGAATTTGTCGCAACTACAAGGGTAGATATCGACACTTACAAAAAATATTCAAGTTATGACGATACCTAGACCATGACAACCACAGGTTTGGTGCACTGGATGTTAAACGAAAGGTCATCTAGTGACCGAATGTATGCATATGAGGGGACTGGGACCTCCCCAGAATCTGATGGTAACCCCACTAGGATCCACTGGAGGAGTTGCGCAAGTGTCAATGAATTCATCATTCCACAACCCCACCCAATACTATGCTTTCCCAGAAGGCCAAGCAACACCAACAATGAAATATTGTGAGATCTACTGAATCCATGGGCATGGGCCAAGATAGTGCCCCATCATGCAGAAATATTTGATAGTACCAATCACAGTACACTGTGAGTTCTGGGCATATACCACGCATACTACCAATCAATGTAGAGCGTTGGATGCACTTGCAAACAGGTTAGACCGAACAACATTCAGGGTGAATGAAAACCCTTAGGGACCAGGAAGAGGTCAAGGAGGTGGAGTTGGAGGAGATTTCAAAGGAGGAAGAACTTGGGGAAGAGGACCAAGAAGATGTTATAACTGTGATGAACAAGGTCACTTGGCCAGAGATTGTCCTCATCCAAGGCGACCATGGTGCTCCCACTACAGAACCAATGGACACACAACTGAAGATGGCCCAGAGTTAATTGCAAAGTGGGAAGATAGAGTACGAAAAAGAGGAACTAACCTTATCAGTTCATAGATCAGGAGGATTTCTAAGGGACAATTTCCCAACCTTAATATCATTACTTGAGGAGGAGCGAAGGTAGGAGATGATGCTGATACTCTACCTCAGATCTAGAAAGTTGCACCTAAGGGAGACAAGTATGACCCCCTAAAGAAAATTTTGTTCTTTAAAGATGCCATAGAAGTATTCCAAAATATTCTTAGTCATGAAATGTGAGAGAACCCCCCCAGTCGATTGTTTACGCTAAGATGGCACAAGTACCTACTTCACTCCATGCACCTAGAAACCCTGTAGTCATACCAAGACAACCTGAGAAACCTCAAAATGTAGTTGACCTTTGGTTCCAATTATTCTTTGACATTCTAGGGAATAATCAACTAACAGAAAAATTGCGTGATGCGTTGTACCTAGTCTTAGGGAATGAAGAAACCTTAGAAGCAAGGATAAGGGATAATCTTCCTAAGAAGAGTACTCAAAGAGTGCAACAAAGAAAAGTACAAACTAAAAAATAATTTTGACTAGTAGCCCAGTTAGATGACTTTGAAATTAAGGACGTAATGTTGGACCTAGGGTCAGATGTGAACATTCTACCTAAGAAGACCTGGGAAGCCTTAGGAAAATCGAGATTGGCATATTCACCAATTCAGTTAAGAATGGCAAACCAATACCGTATCTTCCCCATAGGAAGACTAGAGAACGTGGAAATAGATGTAGCAGGAGTAAAAACAGTAGCTGACTTTGAATTCATTGAGATCATGGGAGGCAAGCACCCCTACCCTACACTACTTGGCATCGATTGGGCCTATGGAAATTATGCAGTAATCAATTTAAATAAAGACACCATGACTTTTGAATCTGAGGGAATCAAGGTAGTTCAACCTTTGGATCCATATGTAGGACCCAGGTACACAGAACCAACATACAATAATATGGAGGGGGAATACCTAGACCAGTTGTACACTATAAAAACTAGGACAAGAGACGATTATATAAACCCTAATGCTGGTGGATCGGTAAGCTGGAGAAGTATACAGTCAACAGACAAAGATTTAGAATTTGATTTTGATAGTTGGCAACAAGGTTCGTACGAAATATTCTCAATAAGATGTGCAACTGTCAGAATGACCAGATGGGTTAGGATGGAAGTTAGAGAACATCCAGTATACGATGGTACCTCAAGGACAGATAATTTTTTGTAGAGCATAGAAGAGAACATAAGAGAAGAACAAAGAATCTCAGTACTAGATGTAGATTTTTGGAACACCCCTGCCAGATGATGGGCCACCCATAAATCCGTACTCAGAACTTGGGATGAGGTAAAGAAAGCCATCAAATACAGGTTCTTGAATAAGGAGCAGCTGGAATCAAAGATGCAGATGAATCTCCAAGTTGCACAACTATTCAGTGAAGAATCAGACCCTAGAATACATATTGAACAGTGCGCGAAACAGTGGCAGGCTATGGAGATACCCTCTCACTTCTGGGCTTAGGTATTTCCCCACTCTCTAGGACCAATATCGAAAGCTTGGTTTATACATGAGGAAACCAGAAGACAGACCAATGACTGGAAAACACTGGAAGCTCAATTTTGTAAGGATTTATCATTCATAAGTAAGTACCCTGAGCTTGAACTAACCCTGCGAAAGATTAAAGAACTTATT